>VZRZ01001480.1:447841-621893 GCA_013398175.1 Climacteris rufus | reverse complement strand
AAAAAAAAAAAAAAAATCACAAAAAAACCCCAAGCAACCAAACAAACAAACAACCCCCAAACTTTGGATTTCTAGTAATATGCTACAGTATCAGGAATTTAAACTCAGTTTTTATCATGTGCCTGATTTTATCTGTCACAATTTTCTCTTTCAGAGGTATAATTGCAACGGCTAACATAGCACTCACACTAATTTATACCATAAACACAGATGATCTGTCACAGAGCAATCTTTGCATAACACTTCTTAGACAAAATCTGAAGCTATTAAAAAAGTGTGAATTGCATATGCTCACTTGCTTAAAATAGATCATGTAAAAATTAATGTGTTTTAGCTAGTCAAGGGGAAAGTTACTGTTTATTGTTGAAAATGCAATCCTGATTAAAGACAACCTCTAGAAAGTATACGGAAGAGGCACCGTTGTCAGGTTTGCTAATCAGGAACTTAAATGTGTTGTGAGCCAAACAGATATTTGAAAAATATTATATGATTACAGTTTATCTATATATGTGGATACATTTTTACGTATGTATACACACACACACATATATATATATACACACACACACACATAAGACATGTTCATATAGTGCCTCTCTGACTTCCTCTGGTAACTATATCACAAGCTTACTAATGAACATATTAAATTTGTTGCCCAGAGGATCTGTGGATGCCCCATCCCTTGAGGTGTTCAAGGCCAGGTTGGGTGGGGCTTTTTGCCTAGTGAAAGGTGTCCCTGCCCATGGCAGGGAATTGGAACTGGATGATCTTAAAGTCCCTTCCAATCCAAAACATTCTATGATTTTAAGAAATTTTTGTGTTACAGAATAAATACTCTGTATTTTAAATGGTTGTTGTATTTTAAATACAGTCCAGTCTTTTAAATACAGTCCAGTTTCCATACTCAGTGACCCCTGTTTTACTGCTGAGCACTCCACTGTCATCCTCGGACCCCAGAGATTCTGTGTTAACATCTGCCTGACTCCTCCGATTTGCAAAAGCAAAGCTGGATGTATGCTCCTCATGCACAATAAGACTCCTGTCTATCTGCATGTGAATTCTTGCAGAAACAGAACATAAACATATAATGACATCATCCTGTCTTCTTTAGGTTACAATGCTCTAAGTGCTTTTCTTTTTATCTGCTGTTAAGAGACCAATCTTTAACCAAATGGAACTGCATGCCAATGCCTCCACTAAAACTCTGCTCAGCAAGTACCCTATATCTATCCTTTACTCATACTTTATCAATTTACTGTTGCAGTCCACTGAAAGGATTCCATTAATCTTGTGTTTGTTCAATGTATTTTGTCTTTCACTAGAAAACTGCAAAAACAAAGAAATTAATATTTCCAAGGAAAAGAACAACAACTGTAAAGAGCAGGTCATCACAGGCTGTTAGATTGAAGAGCAGGTAGGCACCAAACTCTTTACTGCACAATTTTCTTTACTTAGAGCACTAAAAGGGAATTATGTGCTGTGTAGGAAACCAGATGCCTAGACACATTCAAGAGTCAGTGAAATTCCACTGACATTTAAAGGAGATGGGACTGAAAATTAAACATAAATAATGAGCTCTGACCCAGGACCACATCCACAGACATATTGCTCCTTTTTTTTTGTCCATGGGGTTTGTGTTTTGAGCTTCTGTCTTTTGACAAAAAAATATTTCTTCTTAAATCCAGAAGACTGATGCATGAATTGCTAAGACTTTTGATGGACTAAATGCCCAGATATAGATGTGGATGCTCAAAATATCTCTCAGCAGAGAGCCTGACTCTGCTTGACACAATTTTGTAGTGGCCAGGGAAGGAATGTCCATGTGATTGGAACTGAACTGCAGAGCAAATAATGGTGCAGGATGTGGTATTTCACAAATGTAGCTTCAAATCAAAATAAATTCCTGGAATATTTGCTTGTACATAACGTCTGAGAAGACTGTGATTGAACTAGAAATCAAGTCCTGTACATTTAAAATTCATGTGGTGTCATCAAGGAACTGAAGTCAGAGAGGTCAAGGACCAGGTCTTGTTGTTTATTGCATTATTTAACTCACACTTTACAAAACAGTTTTCCTTTCCTCTGGCTGGATGCTGCAGAGGCTGTTTTAATAGGGAAAAGATAGGAATCAAGGGCAGAAATACCCCTTTAATATGGCCATGTGACAGATGCTGTGTTAGTGCAAGAGGGAAGCTGCAGCAGCATTGTAGAACTACTCTGTCCCCCAAATTTCATTCAGCCCTGAAACTACATAGTATGGAGAATGACAGTGTGCTGGAAACCTTGCCACCAGAAACAAAGACAGTTTGCTCAGGAAAGTCTTTGAAAATATAAGTGAAATTCCTAGGGGAGGGGAGAAAACTAATTTAAGGCATCAAAAGTTAGGTGTCTCAATTGCTGAAGTACAAGCTTACAAAGATTTAGATTGAACTGACTAGAACTTGGGATATACTAATCTCCCTCTTCATTGATAATGAGTTTACAATAAATGTCTGATTTTTAGGTGATTGAAGTTTTATGGGCAGCTTCTGTCATAAATCACAAAAGATTGGTTTATGCTGCAGTCAAAAGCTGTGCAAACATAACAAAAGCAGTTTGTATTCTGCTAGACCAAAATTAGGTCAAATATAACTACTTTACCTTCCCTTGGACCTTTGGCAGTGGTATAAGCTCATTTCAGCTTTCTGTGTTCAAGATCCTTATTTATAGAATGGAGATAAAACTTCATCCATTTGTTAGCCCAGCAATTTTATATGGACAATCAGTAGTAAGATCCTAGTCTGTTCCAGTTATTTGGGATACATTAATTTATTGTCAGGTTAAATAAAGTGAAGTGTTGCGGTGGCCCAGCCCACCTTGGGGCTGAATGCCATACAGTGGGTAGAATTCCCCACCCAGGACTCTGACCCGGAGAGCAGATCCGAGGGCGAAGCCCAAGTCTAGGGCTAACACCCACTGTGTGTCACTCCAGCAGCATCTCCTCCCTCCAGTCCAGAAGCTTTGCTGTTCCTTTCTCCCCATTGGCTCAAACCCTTCATGTTTAATAATGCAGCCTATTCCTTATCTATGAAGCGCTGGAAGGTTCATTCCAGTTCGGTTCTCTATTGGTTGGTTTGTATCTGTTCCTCCCCTGATATGTTGTGATTTGTTCCCTGTTACCTCATGTCCTTCCCTTACTGGCTTGCTCCCTTGCTCCCCTCTCTCTCCAACCCCCTTTAAAAAGTGCTGTCTCCCTTTCCCTAATGCCTTTGACTTTTGTGTCTCCCCTCCGAGCACACCTCCCGCTCCTTCGGGGGGGGGAATAAAAGCCGGAACAAAAGGGGCAGTGTTGGCCCTCTCTCGTCTTTTACCCTCGCCGAGTTGCTAGGCAACAGCCGTGCTGCAGCCTGCCTTTCGTGCCTTCTCAGGCAGCCCGACGACAGGTCTGTGGTAGCCACGCCGCGTGGACACCTGACCTCGTCGCTGGCCGAGACTACCGGGCGGTTAGCGGCCAGAGCGACAGTGAAGTAAGAAATCAATGTACATTGCATAGGGGATGAGTAAATTACTCATCAATTCACTGTCCAAGCTTCCAGTTATAAAACAAGGGGATCCTTGTAATTTGTTTATTTCTCTAGTCAACAGTTCCCAACATGCTTGTGTTCAGCCTCATACTGTGTTTCCACTTCACAAATTGCAATATTACTAGCACCTAGTTGACTGTATGTTCTTGTCGTGGAGAAATCCTCTGTCAGCCTTTAACTTTTTCCTTGAAAAGTTCTCCATCTGTGATGTCTGTTTTCTGTGTCAGAATGTCATTTATGCCTTGGTATTATGCTGTCCCACATCTTTGTTTACAGAATTCAACCCATGGTAATCAAGACTTTGACTCAATTTTCATGTCTTTGTATTTATAGGTAAGGAGTGAAAAGCGAAAACAGTAAGAAAGAAGAGAAAAGGAGAGACAATGCAGTGTGTGACCTCATTATTTAAACAAAACAGAGTTTACTTACAGAGAATTATGTTCCTTTGTTGTCATTCACACCCAAATAAATTAGAGCTTTTTTTAGTCTTTTCTAATGACATTGTTTCTTGCAATGGACAGTCTTTTACATTTATACATTTGAACAGTGGAAAGAAAATGAGACCCGATCTCTACAAATTTTGGATTGTCAATTGTCATAAAACATTATTTAGCAAATTTTAACATCTGTGTTTGGCTATACTGCTATGGTTATATTCTCACACTTCAGAATATTCCTGCATTTGTTTGGAGGATTAAGCCATAGATTGGGATTGTAAATTTTCCCTCTATGACAAAAATAAATGGTTTTAAGCCCATGTATGTTTGCTCCTACCAAAAGCAGATTACTTATTGAAGATTGAGACATGACCACAGATTCTGCATCTCTTTAGCCAGAAGCTCCTCAGAAGGGCTGACCTGACTTAAAAAAAAGCTGAATCCTTCATTTTTTTTTTCTTTTTCCCCACTGTAATATAGTTTGGGAAATGCCATGGATATTTCAAGTGGTCTTTGCCAACTTAAGTGTCATGGACTTTGCTTTGATGCAGTGAGATAAGAGCAGAGGTGCATTATTTTTTAGTCAAGGTACCACAACGAGGTGTCTGGGGCCAGACGCTTCTCTGCTTCTCTCACTCTGTTTTCTGAAGCTTAAAAAAAGAGAGATTGTGTACTGCTGACATATATGCTGGCAATCACAGCATGCTTAACTTTACAAATGATTGGTAAGGTACCCCCTAGCCAGAAAAAAAAAAAATCCATAAAATATTTAATTGCCAAATATATAGAGAAATCATTTTATCTTTTTGCAACACACACATAATGTCACTTAAGGAATGAAGTACTTAGTGGTTCAGGATTAGACATTTTCCAATATCTGTTGCTGTCCTTTGTGAAGCTCTTTGGGGACTATACAGAGCCTCCTGCACAAAATTAGTAATTGCCAGACTTAGCCATTTCTTAGTAATTACAGATCAGATTGCAAGTTCCTCGGGGCAGGAATCAAGTACCCTGGTCTTTTCTGGGAAAATGCACAGCAAACACTTGGCTAGAGAGATAAAAAATAAACACAAAGTGTCATAAATAATAAATACTCATGAATGCCAATGTTTGGAGGTAGTTACTTGTCTTCTGTAAAATCACATAGCTTCTGCTAGCTATACTAGGATGGCATCAGTCTGCATGACAGAAAGTCAACATTATGTCCCAAAAGGAACTCCTTTCACCCAGTGTACCTTCTCTACTCATCACCTACACCAGGAATACAATAGTTCAAGTAGAGGTAACTAACTAGTTTTCTTGGTAGGGATATTCAATACATTTATAGACGTGTGTCATTCTGCATCACTTGGGCCACTGACCATGCCTTGCTTCTTGATTCCAGTATTATAGAAATAACAACTTGGATGCCTCAGGTTGGATGTACCCATGTGTCAAAAGCATCTCCAAATTGCTGCTATGTGATGAGGAACTCACTACACAAGTCTCTGTACATTCTTCAAGGTCTCCAAACACCAAGGGTTCTGCAGCTGAAGTTACAGCCTGTGCTGCTCTGATGTTGCAGTAATGATGCACAAAAGTGCAGCTATTACCTCCGAGCACTGTCAAAAAAAATGGTTTTTTTTGCTCTTTTGTCTTTTTTGCAGTGTCACTATCTAGAAGAGAATGCAAAGACTTGAAAGGGATTAAGGGCTCTCTTACTCTGTAGTCTACCTAACAACAGAAGACTATTGCCAGTCTAAGATATGACAAGAATGAAGTTTTAAACTCACTTAAATAAAATAAAAAAAATTAAAAAAAAAAAAGTGCCCTGCACTCTTCAGAGGCTGATTTATACTTTTTTTCTTAAGTTAAAGAAAATTTTACATGGACTGACATATACATTTCCACTTCGCACCCAGGCAATTTGAAACAGCCTTGGTGTTAAACTCAGAAAACGGAGTTCATAATGGAATTCTGACATGCAGCATTTCCTTGAATGGTTTGAGGGATACTGCCATTATAAAGGTAGGATCCATGTAATTTTGAACACTTTTTCCAGATGTCTTTCATCTGGAATTTAGTTCATGTGGCCTATCTACATTTTTCAAATGAGCGTAAAGGATTAATGCTGCCAAAAATAGTTGTAAGTGAATTCTTTGCTGGAAATCAAAATGGTTTAATTGAATAAATTTTTTTAGTGGCACAATGCTAATTTACATTAAGCAAAGATTTGTTCTTAGGATAGTGCTGGAAGTTTCTATTTGACACAATCTGAACTCTTCATAAATAAGTTAGATTGGTCAGCCTGGTTCAACACCCATATGTGGGTAGCTGAAATTAGCACTGCTGCTTTTCATGGAGCTTTGGTTATACTCTCACAATTTGTAAAATCAAATTCACAGAGTAAATCTCATTTATGTGTTCTGCTTTGTCCAAAACCGCTCAGGAAGGTGCTGGGACTGATGGACAATGGTCTGAGGTGACCAGCAAGGGTTCAGAGGCCTTGAGAATTTGAGCTGTGATCAAAGATTGAAGAAATCATGGCTGCTTAGTTTAGAAGGACAAAAACTGACAGTAGATATAAACACACCTGGAATAAAAGAGGTAATATAAAGGAAACAACTCTCAGTCATATCTGGTCTAGTTAGGAGGACAACATTGTGCATTAGAAAACTGATGAAGGGTAGAGATGGTGAGGCACTGGAATTCTTCTGTGTAATTGCTAGAGATTTTTAAGAGCAGGCTGGAAAAAAATGGTTTAGGAATAGTACAAGCAGATGAGATCTTGTCCTTCTTTATGTGATTTTTTTTCTTTTTTTTCTTTTTTTTTCTTTATGTGCTTCAAACTCCTTCTCTTACTTTTTCAATTTTGCTTGCCTGTTTTTTAATCTGTCTCCTTTTCCAGAGCTTGCAAGTACAGCTGCCATCTCTTCAAGGACAGGTGGACACCCTCTAGAAACTAGCAAACAGCCAAACATTTTCAACCGTATGATCCACCTTTCCTGAAGTATCAGCACCCAAATCTTTTCCATGTTTTCTTGTCTGCTGTATTGACTGTCTAGAGAGGCATCACATATTTGGCTTCCTCACTGACCTGACATGCACTGTGTGCTGGAGCAGCACACAGTCTGTGACCCAACCAGATGTTTTCCATTATTATTGAAATCACTGAGAAATGGTTTGTGCCTCCCTGTCTAATATGCCTTAACAACTTTTGGGTTTGTGCTGTGGATATTTACTCTCCATATCAAACAATAAAAAGCAGTGTAGGACACTCACAGTGTGTCATCTCTCCCTTTCTTTGCCATTAAAGAAGAATGAGGAAGGGGCAGAGATTTTTTTAAATTAAAAAAGTGTAAAAAATTAGACTATTAAAATAAATTTTGGGCTGAAAAATATTGGATTTCAATAGAAGAACATACATTTAACACTTGTGGTGTAATGGTATCAATTATTTACTACACAAAACAGAAATAATAAATATATCAACACCTTTCAACAATAGACATGACAAGTAGAAGACAAAAGATAATTTCTTCATTTGGGAATGATGTGTCAGAATAATCAATGAAAGCCCATTATATTGTATATACTTTTTCAGAAATGATAATATTTATGTATGTATGTAAGTATAATTTGTGGAAAAAATATGTAAACTGTTTACTCAAGCACACAAAATATCAAAATATACCATTGAGGAATTAGAAGTTTTTCCTTTTCTCTTATTGATGCCTTATCTGTCTGGCAACGTCAGCTGGAGAGCCATTTGTACGAATCATCATTCATGGTACATTCCTTTGAAGGGCTGCCTGTAGGTCCTACCATATCTCCCCTGTCTTGTGGAAATACGTTCCCTGATCTCCTTTCAGCACAAGGAAAAGGCTCATTTCAAAGCAGACAGCAGAAGGACATTTATGGCTCTCTGAATGAGTTCTCATCTGGAGAACTGTGCTGCAATCCACCAGTCTTACGCACCATTATACTGTACAGGGACAATGTCATTCTTCAAGTGCTTGTTATTAAATTTTGTTCAGCATAGACATTCTGAGAGGATTAATTTAATTACATTTTTATGCGTAATAATAGATCTTTACTGAATCTGGGGGTTGAGGAAGATTTAGTGTTTATAGGGTGGGTATTCAAGAAAGAGAGAGAAAGATGCATTGCTTGGAAGCCTGAATTTAAATGCAAACCTAGACAAAAATGTGCAAACCTGTGCCAAAAGGATTTTGGACAGCAGACAGAAATCTACCCTAGTCTGGGAAAGCTGGCTAAAGAAACAGGCCAAATAGTTAAAAACTCTTTTTTCTGTGTTATGGGGAAGAAAACACATTCTAACTTCTGGGTCAATCTCTTTTCTGACTGAAAATTAGTCCCTTAATTTTAATTGCGAACCCTTGCTTTGGTTTCTTGTGACCACAAATTTCATAGGCTAGTCAGACATTTCATCTTAGCAGCTCTAATTTTGTTCTTACCCTCTACCCTCTCAGATTCACCATGCCATCTAAAATAACATCTGCAGGTACTATTGACCTGAATCCAGTACTTATGCACAGCTCCTGGCAATGGACTGTTTAGCACATCATTTCTCCCAGTACATAAGTGGCAGGTTTGTGCATTGCAGCTGACCTCACACAGTCCCAAATTCATCGGATGGTACCCTTGAGTATCTGTTCTACATGGACATTAAGATGGAAGATATTTTTTAAATATGTTTTGCTCATTTTTTAAGCAACATTATCACTTGCAAAGCAACTTTTATCCAGAGTGTTATGATTCATTTAAGATCAAAATCAGGCCCTGGCAAAAGTTTGTCACCCATCCTTAAGTAAATGACTTATTTATAAGCCACAGAACAAATAAATGTACAGCAAAAAAATCCAATCAGCACAAGAACAAGAGACATGAGGATCACAGAAGGACAATGATAAAGGACTCTCAGACTTCAGCACCTATGCCAGTCTCTGCCTTTACAAATGTAGAACAACCCTCAGTAAGGGGAAAACTCCCCATAACATTGGAGTCTAGACAAGCTACAGCACCAGAAAAACACTGTGCTAAAAGTAGCATCACCTCATGCTGAACTGCATCAAAAGCCCCTATGAGACATAAACATAACAACAAATATGACTATTAAATTAAAGTGTGAACTGTAGAAAGAGGGAGGAGTGAATCCCAACTAGCACAATGAGGCTAAAGAAGCTCCAGCCCAGCTGAATGTCAGGGCACCCTGATGAAAAAACACATACAAGATGAAAAGGCATGTAATGAAGTCATTGATTGCATTTTATTGGCTGAACCAAAGATCCCATAAAGGTGGAAAGTTAAAAGCATCCCACACCAACGTAATCTATTGCAATACAGAGGAGGTGAATAGCCAAGCTGTTTAACAAATGTATTACATTTCAAAGCCAGCAGCCAGCAAGAGACATCATTCGGCATCCTTAACAGGAAAGGTGGGACTACAGAGCAGCAAAACCTGAAGGATCAACAGAAAATGGATTAAGGTTATAGGTACCATGAGATTTCAGTAGACCCCTCTGGAAAAAACTTATAATATGCAATAATTCTCAATAAATACATGTCCATGAATAGATTTGCCAGTGTTGCTGCCTCTTCTATATTCTTTTTTGTGTTCTTTATTTGTAAGGTGTTAAAATTCACTAATACTTCCAAACAGCTGAAGTTTATTTCTATATTTTTAAAGAACCTTGATGAAAACAAAAACTGTTTTATTTAAACCATACTTTTAACCATACTCAGTGTTAACAATACTCAAAACGATATTCACTGTTATACATATAGCCCACTCCTGCTAACCTGTGCTGGTATTCTCTGTCCTACCAACGCTGGACAAGGAGGCAGCTATGCCCTGAAAAGCTTGATATCTAAGACACAAGTCAACAAGCAGTTTCCAAAAGAAAGAAGAACAAAAAAATAGTACAAAAATATTAACTGTCTCATTATCTAGTCTCCACACGATAGAGTTGTGGCCCTTGACAGTTGTGTTGCAGGCCTCATAGCAAAAGTAATCTCAAAATACAAAATACATTGACTTGAAAAGCATTTATAGAAACATAGAACAGTTTGGATTGGAAGGGATATTTAAAGGTTACTTAGTCCAAGACCCCTGCAATGAGTAGAGACATCTTCAACTCAATCAGATTGCTCAACGCCCTGTCCCATCTGACCTTGAATGTTTCCAGAGACGGGGCATCCAGCACCTGTCTGGACAATCTCTTCCAGTGTTTTAACACCCTCATTGTAAAAACATTCTTCCTTATATCTAGTCTAAATTGCCCCTCTTTTAGTTTAAAACCATTACCCCTTGTCCTTTGACAGTGTGTCCTGTTGAAAAGTCTTTCTTAGTCTTTCTTATAAGCCCTCTCTAAGTAACAAAAGGCTGCAAGAAGGTCTCCCCAGAGCCTTCTTTTCTCCAGGCTGAACAATCCCAACTCTCTCAGCCTGTCTTCATGGTAGAGGTGTTCCAGCCCTCTGATCATCTTCGTGGCCTCCTCTGGACCCGCTCCAACAGGTCCATGTTTTTCATGTGCTGAGGACCCCAGACATAGATGCAGCACTGCAGGTGGGATTTCACCAGAGCAGACAAGAGGGGCAGAATCCCCTCCCTCACCTGATGCCCACGGGGCTTTGGATGCAGCCCAGGACACCTTTGGCTTCAAGTGCAGATTGCTGCATGATGCCCAGCCTCTCATCCACCAGCACCTCCAATTCCTTCTGGGCAGGGCTGTTCTCATCTGTTATCCCCCAGCCTGGATTGATAACAGGGTTTGCCCAGACCCAGGTGCAGCAACTTGCACTTGGCCTTGTTGAACCTAATGAGGTTTACATGCACCCAAGAGGACTCCTGCTGTGAAAGTGAAGCCAGTTATATTGTGTTCATTTTAATATATGTGAGCTAGCAAAGAGGCACAAAGAGGACTGTTTCCTAAGGAATACATTCTTCAGAGATCTGTCATTACAACACCTGATTTTGGAGACAGATTACAGAATGATAGTAATGAATCTTCATGTCAGAGTGTATGGGGAAGGAAGAAAGGACTACTGAATACTGCCTGAAGACAGAACAGCTTCTCAGAGGTCAGGTAGGAATCCTGGCTGGCTGTGCTGGGAGAAAAGCAGCCTTTGAGCTGGCTTCCTTTGTGTAGACTGAGAAGAAGAATGATCTCACCTAGACCAGAATGTACAACAGCTGTGTGACACATAATTGAAAATTCAACTGATCAAACTTTAGGCATCTATCATGCAAACTGAGATATTTGGGACCACATTCAGATAGAAAAATTAAGTTGAGATGTTATATCTCTAAGGCTTCACTGACTGCACTTGTTAAATCTCAGCTGAGTGTGACAGGAGGTGAGATACTTGGCTCACATGTAGACACCTGAATTGAAGACAATTTGGATATCTGAGTCTTAAGCTGAATCCCACTCCTTAAAGTAGGATTTCATTGATGGAATGTGGGCATCTAGTGTCCTCTTACAAATGCCCAGCTTCCATACATTGCACAACACAAGTGACAAGAAAAACACAAGTAACTGTCATCAGTTCTGTGCATACCTGTCATCCCCACACAAATTTTTTTGATACCCATAAGAATATAAAAAATTGTGATGTCTATATGATGGTGTTTATTTTCATTTTCAAAACATATATGTTTTTCAACCTGTTTCTTTGTGAAATAACACCTATATGATCAGCCTGTATGTTATCTCTGTCATTCCCTTGTCCTCCCTCCAAATATCTTTAAAACTTAATTCTCAATTTCAACCATCTGGAATGAAAGTATCTCAAAGTTATGAAGGACAAAGGTGTTTCAATAAAAGGGAATTGTTGTAAAATAGTGAGCCCGCTGTGGAAATGTCCAGAATTAAAACACTTCAGACAATCTATACCAGCATTTGTACAGGAAAAGCATCAGCTGGAATGGACACTTTTTTAGAGATAGGATAACATAGCCATGAAACACAGAGCTAGAAGTCTGCAGCCATCAGAAACCTACTTTCACAAAACTTCAGAAACACAGAAATTGTTTGGTAATGAATTTAATCTGTAAATTATTAATATAAGTGTGGTAGTGTTTGTAACATGGTTAGATATAGAAAAATCTATAGGGATAGAAAAGAAGGGGAAAGAATAAGAGATATTTGCAAGAATCAGAAGGAGGATTAACAATATCTTCCGGTGAATGTCCTGTTAAAGAATGGTGGGAAGAGACTTGAGGCTTAATCATGTTGTAGCAAATTTCAGTCTAGAATGAGGAAATTGTGACTTATATTGAAGTTCCATAAAGACAAGACAGAAAAAAAGCTTATAAACAGGAATTGTCATTTTAATTTTTGGTGCTTTAGGGTTTTTTAAGTTTTCAGAACATCAATAGGAATTAATTCCGAGTACTGTTGACGGAGACTAGAATTATAAATGAACTTGAAGACACATATTGCCTTTCATCCCCTCTATTTTTAAATCAGAGCTACTATTTGTAAGTTTGAGGTACTCAGCTGGTCAAGACTACCTCAAAAAGTTAATAAAAAACAATCACCAACAATGGCAACAAACCAAAGAAACCCCCCGACAATTAATTCTATGATAACTGTGTTAATTTGGAACAAAGTGCCTTCAGGAAGCAGTTTAGACATCTAGCTGAACAACAAACTTTGCATGTCACCTCCAGACTAGCTCAGGAAAACAGTTTGGGAATTTATAGCGGAAACCAAAATAAAAACTGAAAACAGAAATGTGGATAATAAGGAGAAAAGTCCAGCTGTGCATATGGCTCTTTGGTGCACAGCTTTGGAGGTAGGTGCCTAAATTCCAAGTCCTTTTTATCATACTTACACCTTTTATTGAATGTAGTCCAAAGTTTTTTACATTCTCAGAAACTAATCTGTACTACTTTAAGATTTATTAAGACTAGGAGACATCAATACAATAGGTTTGGGGTGGGAAGGGGTCCATTGTGGTTCATGAAATGCCAAGATGAAAAAAAATGCTAAATTATATTTAATGCCTTTACATGTCTGTTCATATGTTCATCCTTGTGAATGAATGAGAAGTAAATTTGTCTTCTTCCTTCTCCAGGAAAATTCTTTTTCTCTTTATGAATAACATTATGGCAACACAGAAGCCAATAGAAATCCTGCCACCAATTTCAACATCATTAAATTCTCACTGAAAACTACAATGTCTAAACTCTTACTAAGCTTTCTGCTATGTAATTTACAGATACACACACATACACATCTATATATACCAGAAAGTGAGCCTTGGAAAAATGTATCCCTGATTCTATGAAGTGCTTCAGTGCTTTGTCTTTCTGGATTTGGACAGAAATCTGTGCCTCCTTTTTTTTTTTCCTGTATAAGGTAGCAAAGAAATGTTGGAAGAAAGTTGCAGCACAACCAGACGTGGAGGAGGAATGTTTCTTCCTGTGATAGGAAAAAACCCACATTGCTCAATAAGTTGTACCAATTACTTGTCAAACATACAGTGAACTTTGCAAGTCAATGTCTCTATCTCTTTAAACCTATTCAGTGAAAATCTGGATTTACTACATAATCAGCCACTTTCTGATAGTGCTCAATAGGAAACAACAGCTGGCTGATTTAAAATCACCAATAAAGCTACAAGATTTAGTACAAATTAACCAATGTGGAGAATTCTGTTGCATAAAGTCCTGAAGCAGTAAATCCTCTCTTTACTTCATTTCTAATCCTACCTAAAATCTGCTAGTTTCACAAGTAGGACCCAGGTGTTTGGGGAAACCATCTGTAGCAAGTGAAGTCTCAGTTTCCCTTCTGCAAGTTCCTTACAAAATTACAGACCCCCCAGAAACCTCCTTACACCACCTACAATTTACCAGTGGTATGAAAAAACCTGTGTAGGTATTCCCTGGTACAGAACCCTGCATTTCCTGTTGTTGAAATTCATAAGGCTCCCTCTGATCTGCCCTTTTCTCCAGCCTGTCAAGGTCCCTCTGAAGGTCAAAACAATGGCGCAGTGCATTGTCTATTCCTTTGCTCTTTCTGCAAATCGACTCCTGGTGTGTTCTATCCCATCATGTATCCACTAATGAAGATACTGAATGGTATTGTCCCTTGTACCAGCAGGATTTCCCTATCATACATCCTTGACTTCTCCCAGTCACCTCCTTGTCCTTCAAATGTTTGGAAACGGCTTCCAGAATCAGTCGCTCCATTACCTTTCCAGGGACTGAAGTGAGGCTGACCAGCCTGCAGTTCCTTGAATACTATTTTTCCCCTATTGAAGATAGGAGTGACATTTTCTTTCTTCCATAATTTCTTTCCCACCTGACACAGCCTTTCAAATATTATTAACAGTTCTGTCTCACTGACAACACTGACCTGCCTCAACATCCATAGCTGTGTATTGTATGTCCAGTTTCCTGACATGACCTGATCCTCCTCCACCATGGGTAGGTTTTCCTTAGTTCAAACTTTCCTTTTGCTCTCAGTGACCTGGGATTCCTGAATCCGATTTGCCAGTAAAGGATGGGGCAGAAAAACCATTGAGTTCCTTGCCTTTTTCCATGTCCTTTGTCATTGGGTATCCTGCCCTATTAGCAGCAGACCCACACTTTCTACAATCTTTTTTTCACATCTCTCACCAGCTACACCTGGACTTTGGTTTTTCCAATGCCACCAATTCTCCTTACAGTCCTCCAGGACAACCTTTCTCTAATTCCACCTCTTTTATGGTTCCTTTTTATATTACAGATTTTTCAGGACCTCCTTCTTCATGCACACAGGACTCCTGCTGCCTTTGCTTGCTTTCCTGTAAGTCATGATTATTGTTTGAGCTTGGAGAGTGATGATTAAAAATCAATCAACTCTTCTGGACCTTCTTTCATCCATGATTCTCTCCCACAGGATTCTTCCAAGAAGATCCCTCTAGACTTCCTGCATGCTAGAAAAACAGAAGGCCTCAGAACTTATGATTCCCAGGGATAAAGACTGAAAAATATTGCAGTTAGACTTTATGTATGCCAACTTTGGCAATGTTCAAGGCCAAGGAGGATAATGCCTTGAACAACCTGGTCTAGTGGGATGTATCTGTAACAGTGGGGTTGGGACTAGATGCTTTTAAGATAACTTCCAACCCTTAAAATTCTGTGATTTTAGCTTGCCTTATCTGTCTTGTTGGTGGTTTGTTTTCTTCCTTTAATACAAATATTATTTCTTAAACTAATTAATCTTTGAGACTGGGGAAAACTAGGTCACTGAGCATCAGAAATCTTATTTTAGTTCTCTCATGTTTCTGTGTGGAGGCTCTAATGAGTGTGTTAATATTGATTTCTTCACATTAGAACCTAGTTCTTGTTGCCAGTCAAGTTCTGGCAGAAGAGCTGTATTATTATTATTTTTTAATTATGCATTTTAAGCATGGTGATTGTCTTTCTGAGAAGAAAACAACAGCAACAATAATAAAAAATTAGGTATCTAAATACCCTAAGGTGATAATGTTTAGCAAGAGACACATATAATTGTTTATGAACTGTGAAAATGTTCCCTGTTCCTAGATCATGATGCTGCAGCAGATATCCTCTTATGGGGTAAGTAGCTGAAATGTTAAATTGATAACCCAATGTGTTATCCACAGAGATGTCCCAAGACCAAGGACCTGAAAATACTGCAGTGACTGCAAGAGCAATGGCAGTTTAATAACACTGAATGTGCCATTCCTTAACTCAAAGGAGATATTTGTTTAAAGAACAAAGTGTGTTGAATCTGCAGGGAAATTAAGCAGGATCAATGTCTCTACAGTAATTCATCTCTTCAGTTACAAAGAGAGTGTTCTACTTGTGAAAGTGTACATAAATAAAATAAAAAAAAAAAAGAAAAATGTTTCTGGTTTTCTAGTCATCAAAAGAATATTGGTACTGTCTAATCACATGATTTATGAAAAGAATATTTTTTTTTAAATAGTGAGTAAGTTAACATCATTAACTGTGTCTCTGATTTAGTGAAGTTTTTGAATATGCCCTTAACAGTAAGTACATACTTTTATTTCATTGACTTTGTAGGGACTGAGCCAAATAGTTCATTTGAGTTAATTTAATTCCATGATTAAGGTAATTTGTTGATTCTTGACCTATAAGAATGTTGTGATGTGAGAGTTAGAGAGGGTGAATTAAATATAATTTTCAGAAAGGAACCACAATTTGTCAGATAGCCAAGGAATTTTTCCAGATGAATAACCCTAGGCAAACAATGACAAAAACTTTTGATACTTGTGGAAGGCAATAAGATATTTTGATTGCACTATGGATAAAATAATATATAAGGGAACCATAAGGAAAAAGCTCCTGTTGCATTTCCAAGGTCCACAGATTCATCTCTCCCTTGTTAGACCTATGCAATGAGATGAAAGAAGACTTTGGGACTTACCAGCCCTAGGACAAAATTTGACTCAAAATGTAAGGCTTTCTGTCATTCACTCCTCTTTCCTTATTTATTTCTTCAACTGTTTCAAACCCTAAAATATCAACCAAACCAAACCAACTGAAAAACAAACAGGCACACCCTAACACTGCAGCCAACCAACCATAAACAAAAGAGTTTAGGATCTATGTATTTGTACAAGGCAAAAACTTTGCTGTCATTTTGGGATTTTGGGTACGTCTAATGAATGAACAAGAATATCAGAAAGCTGAATATACAGACTAAACATTTTCTTTTTCCTTTCTTCTTGCTATCACCACTTAAGGGTCTTACGTTTCAATGACATCAATAGACAAAACAGGTATAAAAAAAGACAATGGTCCTAAAGAATGACCTAAAACAAAAACCAAATTAATATTGGCAGGGTATCCAACTACTCAGCCCAGCTAATACCAGCTAAGATACCATTAGAAAAAAGTAATGATTGTGAAAACTACACTAAGAATACATTTGAAGGTGAGATAAGTTGAATAAGCATGAATACCAAGGGATATTAGTGAAGACAAAAATGAGTCCTTAAAGCAGAGCTTATTTGTAAGAGGGTTCCTGAAAATCTAGATAGGGAGTTCAGTAAGAAGTGTCTGAATAAAGAACATGTGCTGAGGGAAAAGAGCAACTCAGGGTTGAGGAAGCCTTCAGATCCAATGGCTGCAGAAGCAGGCATGCTTCTGTATCTGTCATATTGGCAAAAAAATGACCAAACCTCAATCATTTGTTACTGAGCCCAAGGTCCATGGCAGAGCTTCAAAGGTCTTCTGTGTAACTGTACATAGGGCAAGGCAGAGATTACAAAAATCACAAGAAATACTGATAGCAGTGAGCAGACCATAAAGTCCAAGCTACCAGAATCAGTGGCAGAATTATTTTCAAAATTATTTTCAAATGCAGCCATTTTCAATGTTGGATAAAGAAAGGAAACAGCCAAGTGCTTTACTGAACTACACTCTGCATTCCTCATTAATGTTTTCATTAACAACCTTCACACAACTAGTGTGACTTTATCTCCCTTTCTATGATTCAGATAAGTTATTTAAAAGGAAGGGCCTTTCTCAGACATAGCAGAAAAAAATTTATTGCAGTAAAAAAAGACACACAGAAATAAAAAGTTCTGACTCATATGCACCCTCCGAATCTGAGACGAGCACTGCCAGTGATATGTAAACAGAAATACTAATTAACTCAAACTGAAGGTTTGGTTTGTATCTTTGATTATGTCAGCATCTTCCTGCTTTTGGCTGGTTTCTATAGTCTGTATATTTTATCCACAGTGCTGCCATTAGTAAGCTGTATGTTGTGATCATTATTCTGCTTTCACCCAAAAACTGTGATTATATCCTGACATTCTCAATTGTAATCACACCTCTAAGCCCAGTTCCACTGGAATATAGTCTGAATTTACTGACTTGGACTGGCTGTTTATTTATGTTGCTGACACAGCATTTATGTGCAGAAAGTTCTCCTGTGAAAAACTTTATCCTCTGGGAGATGAGACCACACAGTGTAACTCCGGTACTAAAACAGTTCACACTGACCATACCCCACAGTCAGCAGGGAATTTGTTATTGATAGCAATTATTAATGGCTACACTCAAATTCTGTTACCATGGTCAGGAACATGAAGTTACAAAATAAGTCCTAAAGTTATAATTTAGTAACACAGGAAAGGGCAATCAAAAGCAAAAATTCCACTGACTTCTCTAGAACCTGGAAGAGATTTAAGGGTTAGAGGACTGTCTTCTGGAGCACTAGTTCTTCCTCCTTTCTATTTTGTTCAAGGGGAAGTTACTTCGTCCTATCTTCTGCATCCACTTATACTGGTTCCTGCAGCCAAGGTCTGGGTACCTCATGTGGTTACAGTTATAACTCTTCAGCATGTTTGGATATTTTCTGTCCTGAAAAGTTAAAAAAAGTCTAAATAGCAATTCCTTTTGCATTAGCATGATACTATCATTCAGGCTGTGATAATCAGGCAGAACTCAGCAAAAAAAGTGTTCTGGGTTGGCTTTTTATTTACCCCTTTATTGAACACACTCTGGGGAGTGTGGGGTTGCTATACACACTGAATTACTTGTATTTGCATATTGAAAATTTGCACCAATATTTTGACTATGAAATCACTCTGAAATGTTATGAAAAAGTCTCTCAAGAAGGTATTAATTTCAAAAGAGATTTTCTACAGAAAGCAAGAGACAAATTCACTCCTTATGTACTGCTTTGGTTATGATTGTAAAGACTTAACAATACTTATCTTTCTTCAATTTCCCTTGCTAACATTTGTTTTCAAATCAGATCCAAAGTATAAAACTTGGAGTCTTGCATAACTTTACTTTGAACAAAGCCGCTCTCCGGAAACCTGTGTTTCTATCTTGTTTTTCTTTCTTAAAAAGCCTGCCATAGTAGACAGTTAAATCTCAGTATCCACAGGAGGTTATTTCAAGTGCACAGTAGAGACTGTGACATGTAAGGACTCTAACTGCCGTTTTTAAGACAAAGATTGATGGAAAAGGGAAAGAAATGTCACAATAGGAGTCTATTCTATTGACAGCCACAGCAACAATAGAAATGGTTGAGAGAGAATGCATCAGTTGCCACCACGGGTTTTTAAAACCACAATCTTTGTCACTTTGTGTGTAACAAGTGTTTCAGATGGCTCTGCCGCTTATGGAGAGCTGGGCTGGAACCAACTGCCAGACACAGCTCTGAGTACTCCACAAAGTCAGAGGAAAAACACTGAATAGAAACTGATGGGAACAAAAGATGACTGAAAGGAGACCGTGTAAGTAAACATCTCTGCTTAGTTATAGCAGTAGTTTTGCTCCACTGTTTTCTTCAATATCTTACCGGTTTACTGTTGTCATTTAACCTGGTAGGCAGCACAGCCCCACTGTTTTGGTCACAAATCCAAAACACAGCACCCTATGAGCTACTGTGAAGAAAATCAACATTATGCCAGCCAAAACCGGTACAACTACTTACACTGACTGCCTTGTTCATTGTCCAGTTATCAATAACTCACATCTCTTCACCAATAAAATCTTGTCTGTTAGATTTTCTCAGGCAGTTCTTACTCCATGCTGTTTTCATTCTCTCTGAAAGCAACTTACTCTGTGTAAAGTCCATTAAACAAAGGTCTTAACCTTTTTCAGTTGTTCTCACAACAAAGATAAACAGAAAAGATTGATCAAGTGTGAACAAAGACAGGGCTAGGACATTTCTGTGGACACCCCACTATCATCCTCTATTCAAGGCTTTATCATCATTCACAAAGTAAACTTCTTTTCCTCTCAAGAGCAATAATACTCAGGTGGACAAATGATAACGTTCATCTTAAGCAAGAACTTCTAGAATTTCTAAGACATAATAAAATACAAGACTTGTATTACAATCAGAGAACAGCCCTCCTGTCTTCCTCTTACCAGATAATCTGGTGATTCTAAAAGCAATAAATATAAGAGGTGGAAAAAGAGGACTTTTTTCTTCAATCAATTAATATACCAATTTCTTCCACAGTTTCACATTACAGAAATTCCTAAAGAATTTTGATGAAAAGTGTAAATCTTGATTTTCTTAGCATTCATGTGTTTGATAGAAGTACTTGTTATATTCCTAGGGAATTTGCAGAGCACTGATTGAAAAACAGAGAGTTTCTATCAATATCACAAGGAATAGTAGCTTTTCAAATATTCTTTGTCCTTATTTGGGGCTTTTTGAGTTCATTACAAACTAATTTAGTACTTCTACTATTTCTTTAGTACTGAAAACAAATCCAGTGAGAGTTCATTCAGCCTTTATAAGTACAGGAATGCTGGTTTCTCATCTGAATGCCATTGCTGAATGTTGCAAGAGTGTTAATTCCTCACAACCTGTCCTATTAAGTACACAAACCCATACAGAAAATATCTCACATCATGGGTTCTTTGCTAAATCCAAAGTACCATCCTCTCCACTTCCAAGAACTGTCTACAATTAACATAATCAGTCTTTTCCCTGCTGCAAAGGTGAGTTTTACAAGGTTGAAGGTGACCAGTGTAACAACTGAGATTGTCATTACTCCTCAAATATCTCTATTGCTACTGAAAACACTTTCAAATCTTCCCCCTACACATTTCAAATCACAATTCACTTTAGCAATCAGTATTTAATATTTTTTGTTGGTTTTCTAGTTTTTTTTTTTTTTACAAATACCTTTTTTACTGTGAACATGAATTACTTGGACACAGTAAATGAATCTCATTGAGTTTTACTTCTGCTGTCACTTATGTTCTATCTGCCCACTGCTACAAAGCACCACAGAGAGCTTGAGCTGCAAAGATGCTTCTTGGCCTATAGCTGATACTGACATAAGTAGCTCTTTTATATTCCTTCATGTATAGCTAATCTAACAACACAGTGTGCAGTCAAAAACTGTGATGGATGTGTCAAGGCACAGCTACCTCTCAACAAAGCCAGTAACTTGTCTCAGATGGAAGAAATTATTTGATGTTGCGGCACAGTCTGGTCTGAGAAACAATTACCAGACAAATACTAGAACACAAAGCTAACTAGGCCTATCTAGCAGGGGGCTTATTTTCAAATGAAATAGCATCTGTCTCTTTCCACAGCCATGAAACATGTACCAAAACAGTACCATCAGCCTTTAGGAATGTCCCACAGATTTGTCCCATGGTTGAGTTGCAGACATATTATGTCCACAGCTAATTTCTAAAGCAGTGAGGCAAAAAAGCAGAGTTCTGCAGCTGCTTGATTCCAGAACTATATTTCTATGACTCTCTATCAAATTACTCTGGTTTTATAGCTTTGGAAGTATATCCCTTTGGTCTTTATCTCTGTGGGAAGTGATAGCTATTCCTGCACCACAGCTAACATATCTCTGCTGATTGGAGGAGGCTCTGTGTGTAATGACTATCTCCAGCTCATCTTTAAAGCCTGACTTTGCCAACATGCATCAGGGTTTTGGTGCAAATAAGGGAAATGGAAAGTATAAACGATGTATCTACCACCATACAAATCAACAAGCTTTTTCTGCCAGGAATGGAGGAAACTAGAGGCACAGCTGCTCCAGTCCTCGATTTTTGTGGCACTTGTGGAGTGTCCCCAATTCTTTATTTCAGATGGAACTCCCTCGTGACCAACAAGCTGCTGAGACTTCACTGGAGACAGGATTTGGAGTTTAATGAGGAGAGATTCAGCAATACATGAGCAACTAATGATGTAGATTGGAAGTACTGTAGTGTTTAGTGCACTGCCAGGTATCAACTGTGATTTCAGTTGTAAATTTATATCATCTCAGAGTAAATGATCTGGTATACGAAAAACCTAAAATATCTGACTTCATTAGAAAAGGGTTGATCTCATAGGAATTCATTTTATACCCAATGCACGATTATTTTTTTAACTTAGCGTGTTGGAGGAGAGACAAATCCTGCCAGCTTGCAATGAAAATAACCAAAGGGAACAGATGTACAGTAGCATATAGAAGAGATCCACAGAGAGAGGAGGGCAAAATACTGGGAAAAATACATTGGCTGGGAAGTTATAATTTCTGTACCTTTAAACATTAGAAAATCACAATCATTTCAATCCTCCTCACCTCCTCAAAAACAAACAAACAAGCAAGCAGAAATAGAAAAAGTAGAAGAAAGAGAAAAGAAACATAGTTTTTGAAGTACTACATTCTGGGTAAGCTACTTAGAGTCTATAAATATAACAAACTAAGGATCAAGGCTCTATCTGGTTTGGCTCTTCTGTAATTGAGAGGTTACTAGCTGGGACTCAACATTTCTGCTCTGTTGATCATTCATGGATATATTCCCTTCTGCATTCTTCTCTGTTCCCTTGGGACCTCAGCAACCTGTTCTGCAGGTATTTCACTGAAGTGGATAAAAGCATAAGATGAATTTCACTTTTCGACAAACTGCCTTTGTTTTTTCTGACTGAAAGATTAGTGAAAAATCTTTAAACTTCTCTTTCACTGCATGTATCTATTTTCTAGTGCACTCATAAAACCCATTATCAGTTTAAACCTCAACAGAGCATCTTTCTTGACTTTTTTAGTGTGTAAATTTACTCTGGCTGAAATACTGGCTCTACAGGTGGTCTTTGTCCCATATCTCCACTGCACAGCAGGTGAGGTCAATTACTGTGAACAGAGCTGGCCTGGATGCTTGCCCAGAAGAACACAGAATTTCTTTATTTGTGTAGAAAATAACTTATTTTTCCTCAGTTATTCCATAAAGAAGAATAATCAACACATTCCCAACCCCTCAAATGCACTTGGAGATGTGTGGATGAGAACAGAGGTTCTTCTTACCCTTAAAAGAAATTAATTGAGACTGACTTAGAAAATGGCTACACAAACAACAGTTAGGAACTTCCCAGTTTTCTCTTTTTCTTTAATTTCTTTGACTGTTGTGACAGGTAGCAGAGGTGTGTTATAGAGCGTGTGTGTTACTGTGATAAACTAATTCAGTCATGTGTAAGGTTTTAGTCCGAGGCACATCAACTGAGACAGCAATGTATAATTGCTTTGCAAATCCCATTACAAGGGGAAAAGATAAAGTAGGTTCTCTGACTAATAGACTTGCAAAAATCATGAAGTCTGATTGAGCTTCATTTCAAAATAATGCTGCTCAGAGAGTGGGAAAATAACAAGGCCAACTCCATTGCACTGTGGTGCTCCGGGCATGTGGAGCAGAGCAAGAAGGATTGGCTGTCCAGTGGGAGGTGAGAAGGATTCAGCTGCTCAGAGGGCACATTCTCAACCTCCTCTTAGACTTATTGCTGATAACTCCCATAGATCATTGCAGCAGCTGCTGCACTGATTTAGGCTGGATCATCACCATTTCACAGGAAGCCATGGAAAATACTTGAAATTGCATTCTTGGAGCTACAGCGAGCATTGCTGTAGGGTTCTTCTGTTTTTCAAATGTAGGTCAGCCTCTGGCTACTCTTGCTTTGCTTCTGCTTGAGCTACATTTCCTCTCTTTTTTATCTGTTTTGATTTTATGTTAAAACATCTGACAGGAAAGATGCTTTTCTATTTTTTGCTATGTCTTGCAGTAAAGATATTAGAAGCTTATTACTTCCTTAATGTGGCAAGAGCTGAATTGTCAGATTTGAGTGTGTTCTTTTTCTTGGTAATGTCTTGTTAGAGTTTGTGTTAATGTCAAACTTAATCGGGCCCCATAGTTTTATGCCGCAAAGTGTGATTATCATTGAATTTTCATACTGAAAATTTTAAGTACATCATTTCATATTCAGTTTTAAGCACTTACTTTCAGTGGAAGACATAATTTTAATCATTACAGACTAATCCAGAGAGGCACATTTACAATAGCTAGAAATCCTGTAGGAGCAACTGAAGGAAAGGCATATTTCATAAATCAAAATTTTAATGTCAGGCCTCTGCAACAAATTATCCCTGGCCTTAGTACATGCCCCTTCTCATGCTGAGCTGTTAAATGGTCTGAACAGTGAGCAAAACTGTTGGTTACAAACCATTTATAAGCCTGTCCTTCAGGGTCTGGACTTCAAAGCTCTGTGTATCCCACACACTACCTTTAAGTCTTCAAATAAACTGTCATCTCCATAAAATAAGTTTTCCACAAACTACAGAGGTAGAAATTAAGTTTTGATATGTGCTTCATAAACAACTTATGTTAGACAAACAGCAATCCCCCTCAACACAGCTGCTGATTTGGTGCAGAAAAACAGGAAGAGGGAAAACCAGGAATGTGCATTGGTCATGTGTGTGTGTGCTGCAATAATTGCAAATAAAAGAAAATGAGGAATTAATAGGTTTGGGACCATTTATATCTTATTACAGTTAATAAAACCATTAATCAGTAAAATTTTTCCAGGTTTTCTTTTTGGATTGAAAAACCCAAATTAAAAGTAGGATCACCTTGGAGAGACTGGGTCTTTGCAAAGTCATAATGGAATATGATGGAAGTTTTAAATGAATGCAAAGATGAATATCTATTCATGGATGACTTTGTGTGGTTTCAGCTCAAAAACTAAGTGAAATGTCCATGGTGTCAACCAAGTCTTCCTTTGGGACTTTAGAATTAAGTGATTCTTGCAGGGTGAGGGTTTGTGAAGTCCAGAACTGACTGTGCAGGCTACCACCATGACTTTTGAACAAGCTATGGGGCAATATCTAACTGTTACAGCTAAATAACTTTCTCCACTCCAGTTCAGTCCAGATAAGATTTCAAATTGTTACGGCCCAATGGATAGAGAATCATAGAATATCATAGAATGGTTTGGGTTGGAAGGGACCTTAAAGATCATCTAGTTCCAACCCCTCTTCCACTAGAACAGGTTGCTCAGAAGGGACTTAATATGTTGCGGTGACCCAGCCCACCTTGGGGCTGAGTGACATCCAGTTGGTGGATTTCCCCACCCAGGACTCCGACCCTGAGGGTGGATCCGAGGGTGACACCAAGGTTTAAGGCTACTCCCCACTGGGTGTCCCTCTAGCAGCATCTCCGCCTCTCCTTCCAGAAACCTCTCTGTTCCTGTAATGCTATTGGTTTAGACCCCTATGTTTATTCATGTGTTTCATTGCTTATGTATTGAGCTCTGGAAAGTTCTGTTCAGTTTGGTTCTCCATTGGTTGATTCAAATATATTCCTCCCCTAACCCTTTGTGATTTGTTCCCTGTCACCCCTCGTCATTCCCTTACTGGTTTCTCCCTTTGTTCCTCCCCTTCTCTGCCCCCGTTTCAAAAGGGGGCTGTAACTGCTCCCCACGGCTCTTCTCCTTTGTTCCTCCCTTTAGACTGGAACTCTGCCCCTCGGGGCTGGAATAAAGTCGGGATTATAGACAGGGAAAGAGTCCTTCTTTCTTCCTTCACCCTCGCCCGTTGCCTAGCAACACCTTGCAGCAGCCAGCCTTCAAACTGAGCTACTTGCAGGCAGCCCTGACAGCTGCAGACAGGACTCTGATTGCCACGCTGCTGGGGCATCAGAACTTGTTGCCTGCCAGGCCACCGGGCGGCTTGCGGTCAGCGCAACAATAATAGTTGGTATCTTATCTGCCCGTGTGACTTAAAAACTGTATTAGAGATAAAACAACCAAATTTAACTCCTCTATCTACAAATATATGTACACACATATAGATGTATATATGCATATGTTATTGATTAGACAAAGCAGTGCAACAGCATTCAGCATTATTGTAGTAAACTGTGTAATTAAAAATCAAAGAGAACTCAGACTCTCAAATTGTTTTCAGTCTCCACCACAATCCCCAAAACCAGACAGAATGAAAGAATGAATGAATGGATAAATAAACGTCTATGCATGTGCATTGCACATGTACCTTTGTTTACAATGTTCGTTTGATTGCAAATGTAATTATGTCAGACAGAGCTTTTTGGGTTCAGTTCTTCAGGACCTAAACAGGTTCTGCTTGAGGGAGTTTTTTTCACCCCAAAGAAAGCAGTCCCATTCCATTAAAGTGTGCCTTTAGTCTAAGAAAAAAGTTTCTATCAAAAATCATTTCTGCAGAACACATTTCAACTGTTTCTCTTTATTAAAGTTAACACAATAATAAAACTCCCACACCAGCAGTGCTCATTAGCAGTTATTACTTAGCTATTATTTTTGTCACTCCAGCTGTCTAGGTGCCTTACAGACTTACAGGAAGTGACTCAGCCTTGCCATGAGAGCTTCTATTTCGAACAGGCAAATCTCAGCAAAGGACAGGAGATGGAATTAAGAAAGAATACCACAATGAGAGTTAGCCTACTATCTTGCAGAGGATCCATTTTCATTTTTTTTCAGTTGGTTCAAAGGCATATTCACAAACTCCAGGATCAGTCAGGTAATGTCTATCTCTATGTGGGAGATATAATCTTTAAGCATGTTTTGGAAGAAGCGTATTTTAAAAAGGACTTGTTAGATTTGGAGAAGAAGAAAAATTGCATGTCAGACTGAATCAAGAAAGTGATTATCAGCGTAATTGTGCCCTTCCCTAGGGATAACAAACATGGTCAGGAGATGACTGCTCTGATAGCCTGGGAATGAAAATAGACAAGAGTCATTGGCTCATTTTCACTGTAAATGAAGCTTGACAGAGGATCTAAGACCTCTCAATATATCAGTGTGAATCACTAGTCCATAACCAGGCTGTTATTAGCTGGTAGCAAGGCTTTCCACTAAGTATTCTGATGCTGTTTTTATCTGACTGGTTGAATAGGAACGTAGCAGGACCAGAAACAAAACCATGACTCCATATCTGGAAGAAAACCTTTCACTAAGACTGAATCAGAGTTAGGTAAATCCCAAAGTTCTGTTTTATTTTAGAGAGGAATTATAATTCTTAATCATTAATATCAAGTCTTTGTGGGAACAAAGTCTTTTTTTGTGAGTTTTCTGGGTATTGTGGAGATAAATGTGCTGGTCTTTGCTTGGCTAAACTTCAGGCTAAGTATGGTGAGATGCTGAAGTGCAGTACAGGTCCAGTGAAGTGGGTTTATGTAGATAGAGATCTGACTTTATCCAAAACTGACTGGTTCTTGTACTGCTAGGCTGAGTGTCTTTCCTCAACCAGCACACTCTTAAGAATGAAACATTATTCATCCTGAGTTCCCCAAATCTCTCACTACAGTGCATCACAAAGACATACATACAACATTTCCATAGGAAAAGTGCTTAGCTCAGTTCCAAATTTTGTGTCACTACTGTTCCTGAGCATAAATCCTGCTTTCAGAAAGCATATCATGGTCAATAAATAAGGAAGAAATGAGGAATAGAAAAGATTAATTATATGGAAATGCTTCGTCTATGTTCCTTATTTTAACAAGCAGTTAATCAGCACTGTAGCATTTCCTGGAAACATGATCAAGTTTAATTTATTAATTTCTTAATAGCCTCCAACAAACACTGAAAGTAATTAACACCCTTGCTACTGATTATTTTTAGAGCTGAGTGAGTTTGATTGTCTTGAGAGTGAACAAATCCAGATCCAAGAGTTGAAGCATTCAAGCTAGAACTCAAAGAATTGGGTGGCTGGTTTATTTTCTGGTTTGGAAGGAAACAATTGTAAAGATGAAACAAGACTGGGGAGAGTGGAAGTTTGACTAAAGAGTAGATGATTGACATATAACAATAGAAAAAACTTTATGCAGAAAGAGTGGATGAGAAGAAAGATCTCTTGAATAGAAATTTTTGGTCATATTATTTTGACAAACAGTTAATGTGTATTTCCAAAACACACCTAAATAACATGGGAGCTTAATTCCTATTTTTAAACATTAAATGGCTGGGGAGGAGTTTATTTCAAAAGATTTTGGTCCTTTGTTCCATAAAATCACTGGATATTTAGACATCTCCATGTGTTTAATTGTGATCTTCATAGCTTTAAATAAAATATAAGTTGTATTACAAGTTTGATTTTTTTCCTCCTGTGAACTACAGAATTAAGTCTTTATTAACTTTTAGACATACCAATTTATTCTTTAAGTCTACTTACAAAACTGGAAGAAATTATTTTCAAGAAGAAAATTCAAGTGAAATGAAAAATACAGAGTCAATCTTAAAAAACAAACAAAAAGTCCCCAGTGAAAACCACAAAAATGGGACCCTTATTAAGCAAATCACTCTACCTTAAAAACAATCTTCAAGCCCACTGAAGTCTAACAAATTGTAAATTTAGAAATTTTTGCTGAATCAAGGCCAGACATAATGTAAGATACAATGATACAGACCACTGACTCCCTAACTGAAATCAACTGGTGTTGTGCTTCATGAAGCCATGGTAAGTGGTTCCCAGGTGGTTCATGGAACCTTTAATTACAGAAAATTGTAGTGTTTTGAGGGCTGACAGTGTTCTCTGAGCCTTATGTACCGGTGGTGACCATAATCAGGAGGTGGATGAATATGCATTCTTGGACAAGAGAAGAAAATTAAAAAACCACAGAATGGCAGAAAAAAGTGCATTGGCAAGAGATGGTGTTAGGAATTTAAACTGGGATGCTCCAAATCTGTAGGTCAGCTGTATATGGTGTCTCCTTTCTGCAAAGATCTCTCTTACTTCATGAAATCCTAGGCTTCATTTTATTTCTCTCATTTTCTCTCTGTTTTTTTCATTAAATCTGTAAATCTGTAGTCTCAGTTATGAAAAATATTTCATAAACTTTAAGTGATACTTTGTTAATCTGGGGTTTTCTTCTGTTCCTCACTCTCATCGGACAGACCAAGTCCTTTGTGAATCATGAATTGAAAGCTGAATTTTCTTCATTGGAGCAAAAAGAGAAAACATCCTTTTTTGTTTCCTCATCAACTTCATCACAGGGAAAGGTTCATGTCTTGACAGCACTGCAAACTAATGGTCTCTCCTCATTCTTACAATAGACCAAGAACAAAATGTGCCATCATGAGCCTTCAGTTGCTGCCTCAACTTTGTACTTGAAGAATCAATTTTGACCGGAAATTACAGAGTACTCCAGAAGGATGATATTCGTCTTCCTTGTCCTTAACCATTGAATATTTTGCCACCCATCCTAAACTAAACCACTAGACTTTACAGTCTCTACTGCTCTCTGCAGTCAGTGGAGAGAGAAGTCTTTAGCAGAGGTATTCAGTACAGGTGATCTGTCATTTGCCAGTTTATATTTTTTCCCTTTGAGGTAGAGAGGCAGCCCAAACTTAATCTCTACTGAGTTTTAGGCTCAGATCAACTTTTTTTTTTTTTTTTTTTCTGATAAAGAGCATGGAATCAGTCCAAATTTTACACTGCATCTATGATGCTGTGTTCACTTTTGTCTTCCCTCATACAAGGAAAACATCTATAAACTAAAAGTAGTTCAGTGGGGAGCACTGAGGTGGTCAGGGACTTGCCCAGTGAGAAGAGGCTGAGGGGCTGGTCATCCTGAAGAAGAGTGAGTGCAGAGGACCTAACAGCAGTCCCAAGGAAATTATGAGGTCATCAGGAGAAGGGAGCCAACCTTCTCACAGCGTTGCAGTGGAGTTAATTTAAAGGTAAAATATGTATATGCTTGAATCAGGTCCTCTCTCCTGTCACCATAAAATTACTTTCTTCAGCTTTTAATTTAAAAAAAAAAAGTTAATAATTCCCAGACACTCATTCTCTGTGTCATTCTGTTCTACCTTAGCAATCCAACTCAGTTCTATTTAGGAACAAAAATTGCTCTAGGAGCCTGAAGATTTACAAAAGAGAAAAATGATGGTTTCTGTGACAGCAAGGTTATGACAGGAATGGCCATAATGTGGCTCAGAGTGAAACTGTGAATGAAAAAATGCTGTTTAAAGCAAACTAAATTTCTTTGTAGGGTGTAGGGCAATGATGTCACCCAAGATGAGTTTCACTTAGGACATCTGAGTTAAAATGGCAAAGGGATTCCTTCAAAGCTCCTTTAATGTGGACAAAGTTTTATGCTTAGATCCTGGCTCAGACCATGACCCAGGGTGTATCACACCCTTAACGATCTAAAAAGTTGTAGGTTCCAAAGTTTGACACTTAGGCACATATGGAGTAGATGGAAGGTCTAATTTTCCAATTTAAATACATCATGAAAATTAGATTAAGAAAATCTCATCTCAACTGTGGCAGTCACAGGGACAACACAGATGTTCAGCGTTATGGAATAATGTTTCTGTTTTAAGGCATCGGTTATTCCTTGCTAAGTACCCCAAATCAACACATTTCCATTGCTTCCAGCATATCTATACCAGTTATCAAATTAGGATCTGCAACCATTCATTTCAAGTGCTGGTTTGGCATCAGTGCTTAGTGGGTACCCTAATAGAAAGGCTATTTGCTAACAGATGCAATTGGTTCTCTAATGTATATCATCCACTTTTATTCAGCATTTACCTGCCTCAGTTGTCTTTATGCAGCTAATTCACAGATGCAGCAAACCATGTATTACTCCATTTAACTGAAGGATCCATTTATCCCAGTCCCACTGCCAAATATGCTCAGCATAAGAAATGCTGCCTTATTGTTGTCAAGGGTGGATTTGTTTGTTTTCTTTTTTAACTGTTATTATTGTAATAATTTAGGGTTTCCTTTGAAGAATCTATTTTTTTGCAAGAAATAAGGATACAGAGATTAAAAAATTAAAGAGTTCAGATTACTGGTTGTTTGTGAATAACACTTTGAGTAGTGATCTGCACTTTGAATCTGTGGTGGGCTAACCTTGGTTGACCATCAGGCATATAAAACAAGCTGTTCTATCACTCCCCTTCCATCAACAGAACAGGGGGAGCAAATACAATAAAAAGCTTGTGGGCTGAGATAAGGACAGGGAGATTACTGACTAGTTACCATGATGGACAAAACAGATGTGAATTGGGAAGATAATTCAATTTACTGACAATCAAAGTCAGAGTAGGATAACAAGAAATACAAACAAATTTAAAACACCTCTCCTCAATCTCTCCCTACTTCCCAGGATCACCTTTATTCCCAACTCTTCTACCTCCTTCCCTTGAGTGACACAGAGGAACTAGGAATGGGGTTGTGATCAGTCACAAAGTTTTGCCTCTGCCTGTCCTTCTTCACACTCTTGCCCAGCTTCAGAATGGAGTCTTTCCCAGGGGATACAGTCCTTCACACACTTCTCCAACGTGAGTCTGCATGAACTACAGTCTTGCATGAACTACTCCAGCATGGGTTCCTTCCATGAGGTACAATCCTTCAGGAACACACTGCTTTACTGTGGACGCCCTATGGGTTCACAAGTCCTGCTGGAAAATCTGGTCACCTCCATGGGCCACAGGTCCTGCTGCAGCTTGGGCTTCCCACTGGGTCATAGCATCCTTCAGACATCCCCCTGTTCTGCTATGGAGTCCTGCAGGGGCTGCAGGTGGATCTCTGCTCCCCCATGGACCCCCATGGGCTGCAGGGGCACAGCTGCCTCACCATGGGCTGCAGGGGAATCTCTGCTCCAGTGTCTGAAAGTACCTCCACATAGCCCCATATCCTCTTTGTGGATGGTGGTCATATTCATGAAATTAAGACCATAACAAATATCAGCTTCTCAGATCAGCCATCCTTGTGGAATCTTTTTCTTTGGAAGTCTTCCATACCTGTCTAAGCAAGCCTTTGCAAATCCAATGAGGACAGCAGTCCCACACAAAGTGGGAAGTTGGATTAAAGGACTTCCAGAGATCCCTCCAAACCATCTATTTTTTTTTTCTTCACTATAATGGTATTTTCTCCAGTGTTTTGTCCTTTCCTTCACTGTTTTATTGTGGATTAAGGAAGATTTGAGACAAAGACAATTTTTATTTATTAGCCTTTGAATAGTGACTTTTTTTCCTCAGTATTTTAGATGAGAAATAATAAGGCAATTATCTTTCAAAAAATAATGCTTTCCAGGACAAATCTAGTACTAGATGATCTGATCTTTGAACTCTAAAAATGGTGGTGAGAGGAACAGGATTCTCCAGTTCCTCTTTCACATTTTTTCATAGTTCTCAAAACATGTTTCCCAAATAATTGCTCTATACTGCTAGCACATTTCCCAATAGGAGGGTTGTGCAAGTGACAGTTTCCTTGATAACCTCAGGCTGTGTGAGGGAGCTGCATGAGCAGACACAGGAAGCTTTTATGTACATGTTCTGATCCATTTCTTTCACTTCCATTGCATCAGTAAGTAATTAACTGTCATGAAGACCAGCCCTTAGAGGGCATCTTGTCCCAAAAAGTTATCACCTCACCAGGCAAAGCCACAGAACAACTTGTGGTCACCAGCTTCCCCTTTGTTTCAATAAACTGCTGTTATTTGTGGCTTATGGAATAATTTCTCACTGTGGTCTGGAGGAGGGAGGAAATTATTAGATACTGGCACGCATGTGGAAAGGAAATTCATGGTCGTCATTGACAAATGGAGGGAGACACTCTCAGCCACAAATTGGTTTAAGTCCCACACACTTTCTCTGAGTCTCAAAGGTCATCCTGGAGGACTGAGTGATGACCTGAGGGCTGGGGTGCCACTGAGGTTGCTCAGACAGGGCTGGGGCTATACTGGCACTGCACAAGCAGCTGTACAAACACACATGCCCTGAAGTGTACTCACATCTGAGAACCCTCAGATGACACGTCCCTCATAAATAATGCTGTCTTGTTATTGAGAGGTAAAAAAACAAAAACCATGAAGTCAGTCAGACAATGGATGACCTAAGGAAAGGTGAATTAACAATCCTACTTGCCCCCATACCCAAGGGCTTTGCCAAGTGATGAGATATGATAACATTTCAAAATTCCCAATGAAGTATTTTTGTAGTACTTCTAGTCAACATCCACCTCACTTCTTTTCCTCTTCTGATCTCTGTCAGGTTATCAATGACACTCCTGACAGCAGGTAGGCAGCTGGTGGGTCATGACTGCTGCTTATGACACTGGGAATAATTGTCCTTTTGATACCTTGTGTTCCCACCATCTGTCATATTTACCTGCTATGTTTTGTTTTATCTTTGTATTGCAAACTCTTCAGGGTTGGCCTTCTTTTGACATGTGTTTCTGAAGTGCAGAAAAAGGTAGGCTTTTACTTTAAAAGTCCTGGACTTTTATTATTTGACATATAGAGAAAATAAATTGTATTCAATTGTGGTTTTTTTTAAATGGTAAGAAAACCATGTCTGGGTTAGCCACATACTCAGAGACATATAAGTCTGTTCCTAAACCTGATAGAATTTTTGGCTTACAGGAAAACTAATAACTTTTTGTAATTTTCAAAAGAAAAAAGCTGCTAAAGCTGGAAATAAAACATTCAGTGGGCACAGAAATTGAACTAGAGCATTACTTACACTTGGTATGCAAAATTTTGTTTTTCTTTTGCAACAATGTGAAAGTGCCAGACACATTCAGGAGGTGATATCTATTTCCCCTGGTGCTCTTTAACAACTATTGCTATATAGCTTTTTCTGTGGACAGAAAGAGTAATACTCCTGTCCATCATACAAGATGTAGTTGCATGTAGAGAAAATAAAAGCATTGATGTATGTTTTTCTGTAATACAGATGTATCTTCAGTTCCTTCACTGTCAATACTACTTTCAACATACCCCTCAGCAACAAGTGCTAATATTAAAGAATCAATTAAATGTAAGATGGAAATTAAATATCTTTGCTTTTGAAGTACTACAGTATGTATTTTGTGTGCCATAATTTGTCATTGTGCTGGAGTGCAAATGAAAGTTTTTTAAAGGGAGACTGCTTCACAGAGTAGTAGTTTGTCTTGTGGAAAATAAAGATGTTATAAAATCCAGAGCACTGTGGTCCAAGCAAGCACCTTCCGGGTCAGTGTGCTTATTACACCAAGTTGTAGTAAAGAGCAAATTAGATATGAACATGCACTACAAGAGCACAAAACATTTTATAGCACTGTGCTGGAATGCAGGCATGAAAACGTAAGAAGTAATTTGATGCTTTCTAACCAAGAATGTCTCTGGAATTTTATATTCAATTCTAAGTCTCAAAAAAATCACATAAAAATTAAATTGTTTTCTATTTGGGGAAAAAAAGTAGTTAACAACAGAAGCTATGCACAAAATCTATGATGCCCCATTCAGTTACTCACTCCAGAACTGCTCTCTGAAAATAAGTTCTTCAATAATTGTCATCTGTCCCACTGATGATACCAGTAAGTGGGGAATTATCTCCCTTGACCACAAGACATTCTGCAAATACCCAGGTCTTGTTGAAGGCACCACTGTATGGAGCATGGGGTAACTTCAGAGATACAGTAAGGAATAAAAATACTCTTCGTTTAAAGAGTTCTAATAGTAAGGAAAATATTTTAGATAAAAAATATCTTGTTATTGCCTGTATCTATGTACAAGTTGAGGAATAGAAGAATGAATTACAATTTGTTTGTTTGTTGTTTTATTAATGGATGACTTGTGGGCAACATATGCAAAAATCCATCAGTCAGTGAAATGATCTAAAGATTCACAACACCCATTAATCTCTGGGAAAAATACAGAGAGAGAAATATTAAATTTCCCTTTTACTGACAGTGCAATAGAGAGATAGCTATGACTTGTGTTGTTCTGGCTTCAGCATCAAAATACCATTTAAAATCTCAGGGTTCACATTTTTAATCTCTTCCTTCTCTTTGGTGTTTTAGGAGGTGTTTTTTTGTTTTGTTTTGTTCTTTGGTTTGCTTGTTTGTTGGCTGGTTGGTTGTTGTTGTTGATATTTTTTTTGGTTGTTTGATCTCCCTAGGAAGTCACCCAACTTGGGCATTCTGTTCAGTGTCACAAGGTGGGACTGACACAGAGTAGAACTGTGATCAGTCACAGTGGAGAGATGCTTCTCTCCTGGCAGGTAGCACCTTCTGAGAGTGGTGTGTACCAGTGATAGAGACTGTCACATTTCATGCTGAAACATGGATGACACGGTAGCACCACTGTAGAGGAAAATCTGACACTTCTGGCAAGGTAATATTTCAGCTAGATGGCTGCAAAATGTTGTTTTTCAGTTCTGATTTCTGAGTTTGCCCCTGTGCAGGATTTCTCACCATCCCTCTCTACCAGTAAATACTGAGATCATTACAAGTACATTTCCTATGCTACTATAAATAACACCATTTAAATATTCATCTGCAAACATGTTGCAATAAATTATATAAAGAATACTTATGATTCACTACAAATTACTGGATCCTAAAGCCCTATGAAAAGTATCTGATTTTGAAAAATCCATCTGTTTATTTTTTCCTAATGTGAGAAAAATAACCAAGTTTGAATGATTTTTTTGGATGCATCTCTGCCAGCTGAGGTTTGGGCTAATGTTGTGGAAATCAATAGGAGCTCTCCTGTCAATTGCATTATGTACTGGATCAGACCTGCGGAATATTATGCATCTATTTGCATTGATTACAAGCACTTTTTACTCCCACTCCTGGAACTGGCTGCATTATTACTACTGCCTTTTAGAAAGGGCAATGTAGCATGCCAGTTTGAAAGATTGCTGCCTCCTGGTCATATTAAGTTAGGAATAAAAAGATGATATTTCCAGATTTCCTAAGTCCAGCCTTACACTAAAAGGCCACTCCAAAGCACATTCCCTCTTCTGTAATGCCATTATTCCCATCACAGACGTTGTGCTCCATATAATTGACTTCTTTGTGTCTCTAAGACTTCCTTTGTGCAGGCTCCAGTTTCTCACACAAGAAATCACACAGAATGCCCTGAACCTAAAACTTCTTTAGCTACCCTGGGACAGAGTCCTATTTTGATAACAATAATTGCATTTGAGCACTGTGGAGCATCGGTCTCTTCTCCCAGGTAACAAGTGAGAGGACAAGGGGAAATGGCCACAAGTTGCATCAAGAGTTTAGACTGGATATTAGGAAAAAAATTCTTCACTGAAAGAGTGGTGGCATTGGAACAGGCTGCACAGGGATGTGGTGGAATCACCTTCTCTGGAAGTTTTCAAAAAACATATGGATTTGGGACTTGGGGACATGGTTTAGTGATGGTTGGTTGGACTCAATGGTTCCATAGGTTCTGTGATTCTATGAATCTTTGAGCTCTAAAAAGAACAGCTCGCTAGGGGGTGTCAAAATACCATGAGAACTAAGAGCTAAGAGGTTACTGTTGCCTGGGAATCATGGGAAAGTGAGAGTAATTGGGACTAGGACAATGCAGATTAGTAAAGGGAAATCTGGGCTGAGACATGGAATCCACTTTTGTCACTGTCTGTGTGATGAGATGTCCTAACACAAACTGAGCTCCACGGAACACGTCATATGAACACTGCTCTCAAGCAGTTACAGGAGCTTTCCACAAAAGCAGAACAAATTTTGGTGGTTCAAGGCTGAAAGCTAAATCTCTCTTAGTTTTGTCTTAAATGGTTGTTCATATTTTAATCCATGAATGATGATAGTATAAAGCAACATGCCACAGATCTGAGGTTGCTCTTCAAAACCAAGAGGAATTGGGAACATTTGTGTGTCATTAGACCATAATAAAAAGAAAAAAACAAACAAACAGTAATAACAATAATAATAGCAGATACATACAATTTTTTTTTAATTCCTCATAGTTAAATTATTAGAGTGTGATTTTACCAGTAAGTGGTCATTAAAACCAAATTCACTGACAGTGATTATTGACATGCCTACAAACTTTGGGATTTCCCACTGGAATTCCATTGGTAAAGAGTAAAAGGGGATTAAATTTGTAAAATATTGCTAGATTAGCAAAAGAGTAAAAAACAATCATAAAACTTAGAGAAGAAGGAAAGAACTCACCCTCTTTTTAAAATTTATCAAAGGTCTTGTAACCAGCATCTCTTAGTGTGTTCCCCAACCTCCCCTTTATTAACTTTTACTGACATATTTTGAAATATGACAGTTATTCAGTGAAACTATAAATAAGCTTCCTCCATCCACTCCCCCCAATATAGTCTATTAGATTCAAAGCCTTCATTTCTATTTTGCATAATTGACATCATTATCTGTCAGGTTGCTGGGCTCAGATTTGCAGTCATTATGAGATCATTAGAAAAAAGGTTGTAATAAGTTCAGAAGGCAAATCGTCTCTATTCTAATCACTGGAGAAGAGAGTGCTGATAGGGGCCTCAGGGAGAAAGTATTGAAGCAGCTAGAGGATTTTTAATGACCAAATCAAGTTAGGAAAATCACCACCTGTGCCTCAGTGAACAGGATAATTTCAGCTTGGAGTGAGGGTGAGTGTAAAATGGTTATGTAATCACTTTTATTTTTCTCACCATTCTTATTTTATTTTTCTTTCTTCTTTTTATATTTTCTTAGGAGTGGCATTGCTGACTGGAAATTTACAGAGCAGAGCGAAAAAAGGAAAAAAAAATCCAGAAAATAAGGTTATTGAAGGAGAATGATAATAGTGTCCTTCAGTAGTAGCTGCAGGTAGTTGCAGGTCAGAACAGAGACTTTGCCAATTCAAGGAAACATTAAACATTTCAAAACCAAGAAGAAGCAGTTCTGTAATCTAAAAATGAAAGTGAAGTTTCTTTTATCAGCAGTCAGGTGGGGATGGCTCAGTCCACTGTAATTTAGGTGTCTGAGGTGATTGGACAGGTAACTTGTCTGGCAGTGTCTGCTTTTCTCCACTCTCTCCAGAGGGAATATAAATGAGTAGCTCAGTTAATAAAGCTAATTATTAGGCAGTTAAATGTTCACTCCAAGAGTTAAATGACTCTCAGTCATGATAAACTCTAGCAGACACAGACACACTGATTCTGCCTTGGACTGGGCATTGTGTTCAAATATGCAGCTACTCACTCCTTCCCCAAGAAATCGCCACTCTTGTCCTTTTCACACCCATCCAGACATCTGCAAAAATCATGTTGCTCTCTTCCATATTGACATTTTTACTATTCAGACTTATCTATGCAATAATTTTCAGAAAGACTAGAGCTCACTTCACCTATGTCCATGAGAAGATGCTGTGGGAAACCCTAAACACAAGTTAAGATATAATATCTTTCATGAGCACTCAGTGATTTGGACTAAACACTGTGTTATTTGTATTCACAAGGCTTCCAGTTAATGTGGAACACAGGCAGACAAAATTTCCATCTGCTTTGGATGCAAATAGAATGAACTCATGTCTGCTCAGAGGGCAAGAGCCCATGTAGGTGTATCCTATGTCTGGCTTATCTCTTAGATAATAAATTAATCAGAGAAAGAGCAATCTCCTTTTTGTATGTTTGTACAGCCCTCAGCACAGGAAATTATGGGTCCTGCTGTGGTCTGAAAAGACCACTCCATTATGAAAACTGAAATTTAGAATGAATGCTCTGTCATTCATATCTTCATTAAATAAATAAATGGAGCACATTAAAGCCAAGGTGAAAAATATTCAGCAGATATACTTCTAATGGAAAGATAATTTAATTGAAAAATAATCTGTTCACAGTATTCTCATATACACTATTTTATTAGATCCTATTACCAAGAACCCATTTACTCTGCATCCTTTGGAAGATATTATAGGGAAGGGAAAATTTAGGCTAGATGAATGGATAGTATGTGGGATGAATGAATCTTCTTGTATTAATATATCTCATGTTAACAGAGGTAGGTAATTAAAATAATCTTTTTAAAACCAGATATAAGTAAGGAGACTGACTAAGAAAAAGATTGTGTCATGTTGTTTTTTTCTTTCTTTCTTTCTTTGTGTCAGACTGTTCCTTCTCTGCCAAGGGAGGTTGCTTCCTTGAAAGCTATTTCCCCCCTCTTTTTTCCATAAAGAAACCTTTGACTTTATTATGAAACACCACCATCCACATTAGGGGCTATTTAAAGCAAATAAACATATGGTAGTTCCCTTCCTCTATTTATAGTATCAGATTTGTGATTTATTTTGATTAAAAATAGGGGTTTAGGCCACCAAAGAGCACTTTATGCTGTATGAAATTGCTACATAACATTACCCAGTAAATGAATCAATAATGGCCCTACCAGTTCTCAGGGATACCAGATTTTACTTCTCGACAAAATAAAAATGTGAAACAGACTTCCATTCTCTTTCTTTTTTTTTTTCTTAAAGTTGGAGGAATCAGACCATCCGACCCTTGTTCATTATCTTTGCAATCACTCCTAGAGATGCTGAATTATTGGTAAGTTCCAGTTGTCACAATCATCAAAAGGCGCAGAGCTTTTTTGACTGTCGTAGTTTTGAGATGTGTTCTGTATACATTTCTATTAAAGGTTTTATTATTTACGTATTTATTTATTTATTTGGAGGGCAAGGCCCAGAAAATGCTGATGAATGGGGCTACACCCTGTTGGTGCCTGGTCACCAGTGGGCTTACCCAGGGCTCAGTATTGGGTAGTCCTGTTTAATATCTTTATTGATGAACTGTACAAGGGGATCCAGTGCACTCTCAGTCAGTTCATGGATGACACTAAGTTCAGCAGGAGTGTTGATCTGCTGGAGGGTAAGACGGCTCTCCAGGGGGGTCTGGACAGGCTGAATCAATGGTCCAAGGCCAATGGTATGAAGTTCAACAAGGTCAGGTGCTGTGTCTTGTCCTTGGGTCACCACAATCCCCTGCAGTGCTCCAGGCTGGGGACAGAGAGGCTGGAAAGTGACCCAGTCTGATGAGGAGCAGCTGAGGGAGCTGGGGGTGTTTACCCTGGAGAAAAGGAAGCTCAGGGGGGAACTTTATTTCTCTCTACAACACCCTGATAGGAGGTTGTAACCAGGTGGGAGTCAGTCTCTTCTGGCAGGAAACTGGCAAGAAGACAAGAGGACATAACCTCAAAGTGTGCCAGGGGAGGTTCAGGATGGATACCAGGAAGAATTCCTTCACTGAAAGGGTAGTTAAGTATTGGAACAGGCTGCCCATCAAAGTAGTGGAATCACCATCCCTGGAAGCATTCAAGAAATGGTTGAACATGGCACTCAGTGCTATGGTTTAGTTGACAAGGTGGTGTTTGATCAAAGGTGGGACTTGATGATATTGGAGGTATTTTCCATCTTTAATGATTCTATGATTATTTTTAAAGCATATTAAATGTAATTATATTCTTGAATATGTTAGCACATCTCCTACCTGTGAGTCCTGGATGGTCAACAGCACCTTCAGCACTAATGTAAGATTCACCTCACTGACTTGAACTGTTAAACCACTTCTCTGCTTTCCCTGTACAGTCATTAAAGTGAAACACTTTTAGAAAATTAACATTACAACTGCTAATAATAACAACAATTTTTGTGCACCTTAGGTAACTCAGTCATCTGAAGAAACTTATTTCTATCTGTTAACTATAATATCAGTTGATATTCTTTTGTCTGTAACCCCACATCATCTGAATATTCATAAAGCATAGCATGAACATTTTTTCTCAATCAGCTTTCCATGGTCTTATGTCATTTTTATGAAGAATGAAAGCTTGAACACTCTGGATGTAAAGCAGTGATATTTCTAGACACTGCATTTACTCATCATTGACCAAAGAAAATGGGAGAATTTCCACTGAACGTATGGCAGGACCTTGTGCTGAAAGCCTTTCACACCTGAATTCAATAATAAATGATTCATCATTGTAGTATCATCAGTCTGAAACATTTAGCTATGTCTGCAGCAAAATACATAAAATACACGGTAAAATGACCATGGTTCATCTCAATGGAGAAAACCTGCCTCGCTACGTGTGGCAGATATAGCCCTTAGCAACACAAATCTGAGAACAGTTTGACTCACAGATGAGAAGTGTTCCTGCAAAGCTCAAATTCCTATTTCAATTCCTTGTCTAATTTGTGAATCATCTTGGTTTGAAGATTCATGTCAACAATTCAGTCTAAGACACTCTCTGCACTCATGCAGACTATGTGCATGCTGAGATTTGTTCATCACCAGAAGCTCTTAAGGACTCTAGATGAGAACAATTAATCAAGTGAAAATTTATTTCAGTACGTGATTTGATTCAGATACTTAGTCTCCAGGCTCAAGGTACACATAAAGCTGCTCTCCTTTTTACCTACTCCTGCCTGTTTCCAAAACCCCTCCTGAGCTGTGTATGTGTGTCAATGTATGAAACTTTAGCTGATACGTCTGCTTGAACTCAAGTTTTTGACCTCAGTCCTTCATTAATCCAGGTGGTAAATTCTGCTTCCTGTTAAAAGCAGTGTGCTATTCTGGAAATCAGTCCACTAGACAAAATACATCACCCTTACTCAGACAGAAGTGCCTTGTAAGGTAATCTCACTTAAGTTAATGATTGAGCTGAATAAGATAATATTAGTACAAGTCAAATGAGTAACAGAACATGGCCCATAATTGGCACAGATAGAAATTAAGGATTTGAATTCTTCCTTTTCCTTTCTATATTTTAAATGACTGTTTGTACAACTTAATTAAGAACACAAAAAGTCTTGAATTTGTCTGGCAAAGTTATATTTTTCTTTTAATGGGGCTATGGTTTCCAGTGATGATTTTGGAAACCCACCATATCCTGTCACTGATAAGCCCCGTTTCCTAGACTTTGACCTGATAAGACAATATAAATCACAGAATTAGAATTGTTTCACTTGGAAAAAACCTCTAGGATCATTGAGACCAACTATTAACACTGCCAACTCTACCACTAAACCATATCCCTAAGTGCCACATCTAGATGTCTTGTAAATATATGTAGAGATGGTGACTTCACAACTCTCCTGGGAAGCCTGTTCCAGTCTTTGACAACACTTCCAGTGAAAAAAAAATACTATATATCCAATCTAAACCTCTTCTGGTATAATGCGAGACCATTTCCTCTTGACCACCTCCTCTCAAGTAGTTGTAGAAATTGATAAGTTCTCACCTGAGTATCCAGACTGAACACCACCAGCTCCTTCATCTGATCTTCATTAGACATGTGCTCTAAACCCTTCACCAGCCACATTGCTCTTCTTTGGACATGCTCCAGCACCTCCATTTAGTAACTGCAGATTGAAGAGTTATTTCTCTTTTAAAAATCCATTTTCTACAGAATTAGACAAACATTCACCTTTCTGTTGCCAAGTGTAGGCTTGTTAAACGGCCTTCTCTGAGACATGAATATTCTGCTGCTAATTGGATCTGCTTCAATATTTGTCAATAAGAGTAAGAACATACTTAAGGAAATGCAGAAAAGATATCATTGCCTTTCAGTTTACTTCTTCAGACATCTTCACTTTTTTTCCCCCTGTTTTTATATTAATGAAAGCTTATGTCCACTTTTTATCTTACAGTCAAATCTGTGATATTAAACACTTCCTTTGGACATAAGTCTCCTGCACTAGAGCTGATGGGGCTTAGTATCACTTATTGATGAAAAAAGATGAAAGGGTTTTTTTGTCTTGATTGGAGAAGACATTTTGGTGCATTTTATGCCTAGTAAATCCATTCTGCACTGATGAACATAGTGCCCTTTTTGCTTCCAAAAAGAAATTATAGTAACAGAATTTTTAAATACACTGAACAAATATAAATATATGTTGTTGTAGTTGTTATTGTTGTTATTATTGTTGCTTGTTTGTTGTCTGCTTGCAGGGTATAGACTTTCAGCTAACAGGCAGATACCTTCATATGAGCACACTTGAGATTACGTGACATTTGGTGCTGGCATAAAATGTGCCAAAATATATTCTGGCTTTTCCTCTTTAAGGAAAAGTTTTGCACCCTATGCCTTCAGGAAGTACCTACCTTTGGCTCAGAAGTGGTCAGAGGCTTTGAAACAGGACTCCTTCTGATATTGCATTCTGCACACAGCCCAGCATCATCAAATAGAGAGAAAAACACATACAAGTGGTGTAGAAGCAGGAAACAAGGGAAATCACTCACTGGTTCACAGTAGAAAAAAAAAATTACTAAATTATGCTGGATAAATGGGCAGGTAAAAGGAGCATGACCAGCTCTACAGTTTCTGTCAAAGGCTCCAAGATAGCTGCAAGCCAAGTGTTGTACAGAAGTAGATTGAGAGGATATTGATAAATCCTTCATTTAGTGGTCTCCATGACCAAGGAAACATACAGCTACATAAGGATTAGATCTGAGCTTCTGGGATTAACCTAATTAGGATTTGTTCTCTAACATTTGGCTTTTTTTGCAATGCATTGTTCTGGGAGTGCCTCCTACAGAAAAAGGAAGTTGAAAAGGGCTTGTTGATCACAGCTCATTATTCTATAATAACTAAGAATGGTCAAGCCTTATAATATTTATCTTGAATAACTAGGTATGACATTCAAGTACCTTAACAAAATATCTAATCCTTTCTTTGTGGTACCTTATAATTTAAAGGTCTGATATTCAATGGTTTTGTGTCAGATTTATGCCTAAGTAATTTTTTCCCTGACACACAGAGCACATCTGCATTGTACATCTTATTTCTGAAAACTAAAAACTAAATTGAAAAAAAAACAGTCAATCTGCTGTGTTCAACACCACGGAGATTTTTCTGTTTTCTTTCTACTGAAGCCTTGGACAAGATTCTATTTCTTCCACAAGTGTTGAATCTTTCAAGTGTTTTGAAAACTGTAGTAACTGAATGTACAGAACACAACACAGTACTCTGCCATTTGATATTGAAAATAATACATTTCATTTTTCTAGGGAAAACATTCAGGTGACAGATGGTAATGGATAAGAGATAGAGAAGACTATATTACCAAACAGGCTTGAGAGTGATATAAGTTTCCTAATGATTTTCCCATGGAAAGACATCTTAATAAATGGATTAAATAAACATTTTACATGAAGACTTGAATTATGATTTAAACTCTGATCACGGTTGCCAAGGCCAAAGCTTCTTTTCTATTCTGCATCGCTCTGATGATCTCCAACATCAAGAAAATGACAGAGTTGTTATCATTCTAATTTTATGTGGAATTGTGATTCTAGAAGTCATAATAACTTAATTATACTAAGCATTGTACTCATATTTGATACAAGGCAGTCCAGATGCACCTTTTGAGCAGATGAGATGATCAAACCACAGGAGGGGAAATAAGGACATAGAATTATTCAGGCATCAGTGACAGAACTGGAACTGCTTAAGGTCATAATAACTCATTGAATCTAACACTTGTTATTGGAGAAAATAGAATTTCTGCTCCATCAGAAATCAAATGGTCTCTCAATTTGATCATAGTGTCTCAAATGTCAACTCTCACCATTCTCCTTACTTCTGGGAAAAAAAAAGCTGTCCTGCCAAAAGGGTTATATGACTAGCAATGCTCAGCTGTCATATATTTTGTAAAGGGACTGAAATATTTAATGTGGAGGGGAAAAATGTCTGTTTCTCTGACTTCTTACCTATTATCATTTGAAGAAAGTATTATTCACCTCCTGCTTTTCAACTTCTCTGTTAGCATAAGTAACAGAAATGCATGTTGGTATGAATGACTCAAAAGCATACAGGTAGATATATATGAAGTACAAAAATAACTACTGCCCCTCATCACAGATTTTCCTTAGGCCTGGAAGTACATTAGAAAACTATTACTGACAAATTGACACTCCTAACAAAGGAATACTGTAAGATTACACATTGTTAGGAAAAGTTTTGCTATGAAGGAGAATATAAAAAAATTTTAAGAAGCTGCAGCTGAGGATTTTAAATCAAGTCAATCCTCAGTATTGTGTCAGTGTTCTACTACCTAAACAAAGAAGGAACGAAGAGAAAAAAAAGTGTTGACTTTGCATTACCAGCTAAACACTCAGCACACATGACTGGACATGACCTTTCTGTTCAAACACATGCTCTCATCAACCAGGACAAAAGAGGATGTCAGGCTCTAATGTTTGATATATATTCCACACGCTTGGTGAGCTGGATATGGCCCATTTTACTTTCCAATGAAGTAAGCGGTCCTGAACACACAATCATTCCTGGTAATGGCTTTTTTTTTTTTTCTTTTTTTCTTCTCCCTTCTGAATTGCAAAGTTGGATGAAAATTTTTGGGTTTATTTTCTTGTTTTTATGCCAAAGTTTATACAGCTTTCTTACAAAGGCACATGTTGTTGTGCTGGAGATTTTGGGGATATTCAGGCTGGGGATACTATGCTGAGAAAATGGTTTCATGACCAAATATTATCAAGTGAACATCCAGGGAGTTGATGGATTTTTAAGGGAATTTCCAGTTACATGTGAAAAAAAAGGAATTTGTTTCTTATAGAGATGAATCAGTAATAGGCTGTACCATACAAAAACATTTTACATTTTAAATAGAAAATGGCACAAGAAACACCAAAGTGTTTTTCCATAGAGCCAATGCCAACAGTGATAGGAAAACTGTACAACCAATTCTCTGTGCTCTCTCTGGAATCAAAATCTCAGCTGGAAGTTATAAGGGTGATAAATTACCTATTTTTTCATCTTCCTCTCCATTCAATCTTAAGGCTTTGATGGTGCCTTGGATGTACCATTGATGGAAAAACTGGAGAGAGCTGGAAAAGGTGGGAAGCAATTGCTTGCATTGCACTGAAAGTTGCATCCTGACACCATTTTTTGTATTGCATCAAAGTCCCAGAACTCTAGTTCTACTTTATTTTCCAGAAGAACATTGTTCTACCTCTTCATTTGCTATCTGAAGTATTCATCTTTATGCACTCTCACAGAAAATACAGCTCAGTGGAAACAAGACTCCCTCCATTATTTGTTTTTTTCCCCATCACCTTTCAACATTTCATCAGTGGTACCACACTCTGGCCTCCACAGACAAGACAAAGTCAAATCTAGTCAAATCTGAGCACAACAGAGTCAAATCTGAGCACAGCTTACAAAGAACTTTCCAATACCATTCTCACCAAATTCAAATAAAGGCTGTGAAGGCATAGGTCAAAGAAGTGGATTTCTTAGGAACAACTTTGCTACTTTATGGGGGCTCTTTTGGTTTTCAGCAAATTTTAATTATGTACCTTTGTTTTACAATAAGAAAAGCTCTATTTTCCTTCTCTGATTGTTTTTTTCATTAGCTTTATACAAAAACTTCAATTAAGTTCATTTAATAATCAAAATCATGTTTTGTGCATATTATATGCTTATAATCCATTTGAGGGTACCAAAACATAATAGTCATTTCATCTGCCTCCAGTAATGCTACATAAACATCCTGTAAGCAATGGAACCTGAAGAATAATTTTCATTGCCACAGTGTGTTAGCAAAACCTGGATTTTGGCCATAATGTTGTAATGCTGGATGTATTTTTTGCTAGGAATGCAAAGTTCTGTAGTGATAACTATGGACTTGCACCTGGGTTTGGCTTTGTATTTCATGCAAAATGTGGCATTTCGGCAGATAATGTCTCCAGTCAAACAGAGCAGGATTTCTAGCTAAATTCTAACACAGTGTGATCCAGGAACATTGTGAACTACTGACCTAAAGACATACAAATATCTTCTCATAAATTTATTGACCAAGAAATGCTTCTAAAAAGGTGATTATCAGAAACTTCTCATAGGCAGGGTTTTGATTTTCGTCACTTCATGTTTGATTCATGATAGGTACTCAAACCAGTGTCTGCAGGAGTCAAAATTGTTTCTGGTACTGCAGTGATCTGCAATAGACTGTCATCTCTTTTTACTTTCTAGGTGCTTCATTAGAGCACAAAGATTAAATCCCAAAATGGAGTTCAGTAATAAAGAGAATTATACGTCTGACTGAAGCAGAAGAAATTCTGCCTTGAAGAAGTCAAAAATCCCAGAACAGGGCCTGATGTCTCATTCATTGTTGCTTCTTTGCCTAAATGACTGAGACCTAATTCTCTATATGCAGGCTGGGTTCCTGTGGAAGAAATATAGTTGAAGACAACCAGAAAGCCAAGCAAAAGTTTGGTGCAAAACTGGAGAGAGCATATGTAACACATCAGTCATTGACACAATGAAACAGTGAAACAGTGAACAGTGAAAATGAAAGCTTCCATAAAGTAAGATGGACAAAATTGTTGGATATGAAAAGTAGTAAGGCTGACAGAGGGCAAACTTGATCAAGCAGGAGTATGCTCAGGTTTTCATGTAGCTTGTACTTCCTCAGAAAACTTTGTGAGAGGTGGATATCACACAATTTGCATAAGAAAGGCTGTTATCCCCATTTTACAAAGGGAACTCAAGGCAAGAGTTTCTGATACCTCAAAGTCTACCTAAACTAGGACTTCGGAAGAATTTAGATACAGATCTGCATTCTGATTGTATCAGTCAGGTATTTCTCCCAATCAGCCCAGTGATGTCTTAGGTGTGTTCTTCAACACACTCTCAGGACAGATGATGAAGCAGTTTGTCTTTGTAGTGGTTTAGCCCCGGCCAAAACGGCTAAGGCCCCACTAAGACTGCTTTTTTCCTCCCTTCCGAATTGAACTGTGTTACTAAACCCATGATAAGAAATGCTGGTAGAGGAGTAAAATCAGGCTGAGACAAGGTCAGAGCTTTTAAATGATAAAGTGAATTTATTACAGAGTAAAAGGAGCGAGCAAAAACAAAGGAACATCTCCCAAACATTCTTTTCTCTGCCATCCTCCCATTCCGCCCCCCCTTCCCCAAAAGCTTCACAGCCCTCTCTCTCCTCCCAGATCATAAGGGGAACCCGGGGAGGGGGTTTTATCTCTAATGAGTTTAGTCCTCAGATGCTCAGTNCAGTTTGTCTTCTTCTTCGAACATTTCCTGCACTGGAACTCAGGTACATCCCTGCTTGCAGGTTTTAAAATTAGGCTGAGCAGATATTTTCCCTGCTGTGTCCTCTGGTCATCTTTTAAGGGTAAACACTTGTATCGACTCAACCATCTCTTTTCAGGAGATGATGTGTCTGAATCCCAAGTAGGGAGAAGTCCCCATTTGTGCAAACCCAATTTGGATACCGAAGCTCCACAAAACTAAGTATACTCCTCTCCCTCACCTTTATTTTGCACAGGTTTAGATGCATTCTCTATCAGAAATTAGATTCTTTCTTTGGTTATTTGAAGAAACTAATACACCTTAATGCCTCCTTTCAAGTGCTTTATCTGTTTTGGCCAAGTACCTACCTACATTTTCTTCTGTGTTGGACAGTAACTAATGCTCATGGTCAAAGGGAAAATCAACAGTGAAGCAAGAAACAGAATCTGTGTATTTCAAGCCTCAGTTTATAATCTTAACACATACCCCATGCTTTGTATTTGTGAAAAAATACCAAATAAAATGAAAACAGCATCTCCAAGAGCACCTCCCTTCTAGAATCCAAGAGGGCATTATTCTACCATTCTACCATACATGGGATTCATGTATTCTGAGTGCTAAATAAGACCCTGTCCTGAAACATAAACTTCACTGGAATATTAAAGTAAAGGTAAGTATTCAAACATCTGTATGACTGAGGCTTAAGAACTTAGACTGTACTGTTTTTATATTCCTGCCCTTCACTGTCCCAAAGCATCCTACTCCATAATCTCTTCCCACTTTTGTGTTCTTAGTTTTCAGGACTGAAAGTTCCTTGGGATACCAGTTTACTTTTCAAATGATTCATTTTTATATACAATAATCAGTTGGTAAAATTTTGTGTATTATATTAAAAGGGGTAAAAACTATAAGAAAACTCCATTGACCTCTGGAGAGGGAATTGAATGAAACCACAGTAAATCTCTAAAGAGATTCAGGTATTAGTAAATTAAAATTTTCCAGGATGCTTCTCTGATACCGAGACCATCCATCACAGAGTCAGACACATCCATGTCATTAAACTCTAAAACTCTATAGGTAAATCCAAACATATTTAGGAATCTTTTCAGATCCAGGAAAGCTACTGAACTGTGCTCAAAAGCTTATTCAGATAATGCCAGTTGTTCAAAGCTAAAACCACAGCAAGGACCATTCTAACAATTCAGTGGTTGAACAGGAACATTTCCTGATACTGTTCAACTTATTCTTCACATAGCTTAGAGGAGCAAAAGATAACCAAAAAGTTGTGATAAGAAGACACTCAAAAGTAGAAAACAAGAGTCAGTGTCTGACACATGGAAAAAATAAGCTGAGGTCTTCAAACCCTCGTTTTTATAACTCAAATTGGCAGAACAGTTCAATGTTCCTTTGCTCAGGACAGCATTAACCTGAATACTTCACTGTTTTTTCTTGCTGTTGTTAGTGGTGTTTTCCCTTTTCTTGAGAATGACACTTAAGACTGCCTTGTATAAATACTGAAAAGAATTTTTTTCCTAAGCCATGACAGGAAAAAAATCAGCATTTGAATAAAATGGCTTTCTGAAGGACCTGACTCTGGTGAAGTCACATTCTGAACCAGAGGAATAGCAACAAAACTCCAATATATACATTTTTGAAAAAAATATAGTTATGAGCACTGCATTTCTCAGAGGAATGAAGCAGTGATATTCTGTCTTGAAAGACAAGCCAACATCATAAGAAGCCCAGCTTAGTTACTAAGACCAAGATTTTAATTGATGTTTAATGACATGGAACTTTCATGGATGCTTTTAGAAAAAGAGTGAACTTTCAATTCTCAGTCCTATTTTCAACTGTTGGCACTTAAGAGTGACCAGCCCAAACCATGTGTCTGGGCTATACTTGGAAGGTCTGAGAGCACTCTGAGACAAGAAGCTCATGTTATCAATTTTGCCTCACTTATTAAAATGCTAATGAAACTTCAGTCAGTGCAGAGCCAGAACAAAAAGAGAACGACTGAGAAAATAAATGCACTGAGTGAGCAAAATTGTTGGTAGGCTCAAGTGAGCTTCTACTATATTGAAGTTGGGGGGGTGGTCTCTTGTTTTAGAGATTAGATATAGAGATAGATAGATAGATAGATAGATAGATAGATAGATAGATAGATAGATAGATAGGATAGATTGAAAAAAGGTTGATGGCTAAGCTATTACATTTTTCCTATTCTATTTTCCTTCCCTCTCTGTATTTTAAGGCCAGACAAGCACTGTGTCTTTAGGCACCTGTGACTTAAGGCTCCCAGAATATTTCTCATAAATGTTCATCATTTTAGAGTCCTGCCCGAAAAATCAGGAGAACAATGCTTGTATGCCTTTGAAAAAATTGGAAGATTGGTTGGAAGATTTCTTACCTTGGAAATGTAAGTAACTATTTTCATCTTTATTTTGCCAAAAGCATTAGCTTAGTGCTTGAGGACTTTACCCTACTTATATGCAGGATTGTACTGTTTTCTGCCAGGTTATGTACATGTCAGTATATTTTGCATTCAAATACAGACTATTTGGGAAGGTTTCTATACAATTTCTATGGAAATAAAGACGTGGTTCTTTTGAACTTGTTGGAACAGAGGGGTTAGACAAGATGAGCCCCAGAGGTCCTTTCCAAGCTCAACTACTCTGTTGTTTTTCTCCAAACTCACATCTGTGCTGAAGAATGTGCTCCTCTAAGTCTTTGTTCTCTGGCATCATTCTCACTTCAGTCTCCTTATCCTGGGAGAGGTGTGCTGTGAGTGATTTTTAAGTGTGGCAGAATCACAGTCTCAGAGAGAAAGAAATAAAGTGAGGGAAGACAGACAGGCAAATGCCTTGACAGCAGGACAAAATGGAGGAGATTTGGTAGCAACAAATTCGGGTTCACCTTAATGAAGTTTATCCCACCATCAAAATCAATCCCTGACAAACATTGGACAAAATTTCTGAATACAGAAGCAGCCTTTGGTGGCAAAGGACTGTAATGAGGCATCTACTGTGCTGAATGCACACAGATACAGCAGGGGCTGAGAAAAGGTGTCTGTGGAGACAATAAAAACTACCCAGTAATGAGAACACTGCTGAAAATCAACTCTGCCTCACAGACCACAACAGGAACACCCCAGCTTTCTGGAGCCACCGAATAAGACTCCTAAGATTACTGACTTTGTTCTATTTGGTAGTGACATTTTGGGATATATTAGATGTTATTTGCTTTATCAGAACCTGTGCCAATTAACAAATTTCTTAAAATGCTACAGGACCATGGAGTGTCTAAGCACCATGGGGGCCCTTTACACTAATACTAAAGACATTAGTGAAGTTTACAGTGGTATAAAGATACCTGTAGAACACAATAAATTGTCATATAGGGATCTCAATTATTTCTGGGCAGGATGGTGTATCCCTAAAGAAGGATGCTCTATCACGCACTGATTGTAAAGAAGATCCCAAGGGCAAGAGGGAAAATCTGGAGCATAAACACTTATCATGTGGATTTTGTCTCCACCAACTGAGCACCATGAGTTTTCTGTTCCTAATTTCACTTGTCTCCTCTGCATTGACAAAGCCTCATGCCATATTAGCTTTCCTTTTACACAGATGAAAATAAAGATTAATACATTTCTAAGAGCTGGAAACATTACAAATAGAGACCAGAAATTAGGCTTGTGTTTGTACAGCAGCTAATGCAATGAACAATGGATGCATGCCCAGAAAACCTACATTTTGTCACATAAGAAAGAATAACTTATATTACAGTTATTTTGTGCTTTGTTTTACAATCATTATCTACTTTGCTCATAGCATCAGTCTAATAGTCTTTTCCACAGTAGACAGGCATAAACAAAGATGAAATAAAGTAACAACAGCTGCCAATTTAGGGTTATTTCCACCCATGAACTTCTGTTCTCAATGTACTTTTCACACATTTTTTCCTAGGGTGCGAAGCAAAAACTAAAATAAATTATATATCTTCTGTTTCCATACATTGAGATATTTATTTGTCAGCACTAAGATAGTGATTTAGTCAGCCCAGAGGGGTTCCAAGAAGCTTGGGTAGCAAGAAAGGAAAGCAGCAGTGAAATAATTGCAACCAAATGGAGGTTTCTCAATGAGAGCTGCAAAGAAGGTCCCAAAATTGCTGGAAAATTGTCAGAGCAAACAGATATTTACTGTTCTTGACCAATACTCACTGCTTTGATGAATGTTGGTAATACTGCAGAGAAAACTTCTGAAAATCTGGAAACCCCTTTGCATACATAATTCCCATAATCTGAAAACACATTTGACAATTCTGGGACACCATATTGCAGCAGATCATATAAAAGTAGTCTTTCCTCCACCACAACATGGAAAAGGTCTCATTACCTCATGTACCCAAGGTATGAGAGTAAAAAAAAACCCTGACGAAGTTTAAGTAACACAGGAATTATCTCATTTCTCAAAGACTGTAAATATTTCCCTAATTCTTCCAGTTTATTGTAACTGGTTGCAATCTCCACAGTGTTTGGGAACATAGTAATTCCCTCATATCTACCTTAATCACAAGTCTGCCACGTGCAAAAATGTCTTTTTTTTTTAATAAAAAGTGCAAATTTGTTTTAATATTAAAAATGGATCTAGTTAATTATTTCACCACTGTTGAAGAATATTTGATATTCAAAACATTGGCCTTTTTTTCCTCTGTTCTTTCTCTCTCTCTTTTCTTTTTAAATTTATTATTTAATTAGTTATTCTTGTTTTCCACTGAAACACATATATTTCACTAAAATTATTGGTGGGAAGGTATCTGAAATCCAGGGAGAAATCTCTGCACACTGCAGCTACATCAACATCAATAACCTGTGTGTACCCTGAAGCATTCCCAGACACTAAGCTGGCAAGGAGTCCTGCATCCATGTTAATGACCTGTCAGTCACCCAAACAGCCCAAGACTTGAAACTGGCCTGCTGGGATCCCTGCAATAGTCCAATTGCTGACTCTTATCCAGGAACCCTTTGGGAAGGTGCATCTGCACTGGGCCAAAATTACAGCACAAAATTACAGCACACTTCTGAAATATTACTAATAGAGGTATAAGAGTCAGAGTGGCCTGTGAGAAACCTGAATTAAAATACCTAGCATTTCAGGAGTAATCCAATTTCACTTTTTCTCTCACCACCGCACACACACAGAAAGGTCTGAAGGATTTCACATGCTTCCCAATTAGCAGAGGAAAAATGACCAAGAAGGGACACAGGGCTGCCTGCAGTAATAGATGCCAACTTATTCCATCTGTAAGAGCAGAGCAGAGCTCACTGCAGTGTGTCAGAAGCAGCTGGCAAGCAGACCCTCTTGTTATGGCAGTAGTGTTACCAAAACCTCACATGATCCTGGTAATAATCCTTCTGGATTTGAACTTGTTTTCATACAATCACCTTGAGTTTCCCCATAGGGATGGATGCAAAGATCCTCTATAGTGATTGGGAGACTTCTCAGGGAGAATAAAACAAAACTGAACCACATCAGTCTTTTCTTCATCTAAATTTTCATGGCTGAAATTTCTGAAATTGCCTTCTCCCCTCCCACAAAAACAAATACTTTTGTGTGTTCCCTACCCAGTTGTACAGTGGGTGTATTTTAACCTCTGCTCTGTTTCTCTTGACACCCAAAATGTTCTGTAAAGAAATAATCTGCCAATTTTGGGGTTTTTCTTACTAAGGCATTCCTGTGAAAATAAAATCCAGTTAAGGTCAGACATCTTGTTCGTTGTAATGCTGAAACAGCTGTGACACCAGACCATGCTTAAGACAAAGCCTGAAGCAAAGCAAAACAAAAATTTGAGGCTTATTTGTGTTTATTGGGGTCCCAATGTAGCCACAGTTTCAGTGTAGACAAGCACCAACAAATTTGTTACTGTTTGATGAATGTGTGTCATTATACACTACAAAATTACTTGCAATAATATCAAATGGTAAACATGAGTCAGATCAAAAAACATGGATTTCTCTTCTTATATTCCAAGTGCTAAACCTGTATGGCAGGAGCAAGCTGCTCAGTTTTCAACACCCCAGGCATGCTCTGTATTTTGAACTGTCACCATCTTCATTTGTGACTGTGAAATCCAAAAGTTTCAGACTTGGAAGCCTAAACATTACATTTCTAAATATGAATATAAATACCTAAATTTAGAAATTTAAGAACTAAAACATTCATAAAATATACCCCTTTGTTACAGATGAGAAGAAAATAAAAATACATACTGGACTAAAAGCCAGATCTATTCAGTCACAATTTTGAACCCATCTTCTAGGAACGTAGACATGTTCTCAACAGAAATACATGCTAGTATTTTATTTAGAATGGAATTTAATTAGGCAATTTCTTTAGCTTACATGTTGAAATATCCAGCATTTAAACAAATTGCTTAAAAAAATCTATCATTTACCAAATCTATAATTTACCACCTCATAGAAATAGAAATTATTCTTCCTTCTTCTGATGTCTTCTAAATCATTATGAGACCACCTAAAAGTCATTCAGAAGGAGTGCAAAAAATCTTCAGTATTTTTCTGTTTCTTTGCTCAATTGTTTGTTTACTAGCAAGATCTAGCATAGAACACAAAAGTTGGGGTTTTTTTAATAATTTTAATTGACAATATTTTTTAGCAAATAGAGTTAATTCAAAACATTTTAAAAATTATAATTTCTTTAATTTAAAATTTAATTAAAGGCACATTGTATTTACTGTAGTAGGTGCATTATACTTCTGCTTGTTTGTTTTTTCAGTGTGAATTTGACTTATATAATGAATCAATGTCTGCGCTGTGTGAAGGGAGATGTGGCATCACTTGTATTTCACTCTCTGAGAGCTTCCTGGGAAAGGTGTCTTTGTGCCTTTGCAGGGAGTCAGACTAGCATAAGTATGAGATAACTGAAGAAAAGCTGCTGCAAGGTTCTGGTACCAGCTTTTATATGTGGGATTTGTCCTAGAAAATGAAAATGTTCTGTACAAAGTAATTTTCATTAAAGATCTCTTTAAAGTTCTGTCAGATGAGTTTTGTTGGAGATTTTTTGATCTGCTTTAACAGAAGAATTTCTATTATTGGAATATCAGATTTGACATTTCACATTATAATCTCCCAAACTGATTTAGCATTATTTTGCTCGATCTGATATTGGAGTTCCTTTATTTTGTTCCTAACACTCCTATAAATACTTTTCCTTTTAATATCATTTCCTCCATTTCTCTCTTCCTCCACACATAGCACAAATCTGCAGATCAAAATGAAATAATTCTGCTATATACAGTATGACTCCTACGTTCTTTTACTGCTGACAACATCAGAATTTTTCTTCAAAAATTATATGAGAGTATCTAAAATATTGACTTAATCTACAACTGTTTACCATAACATTTAACGGAGAAGTTAGCATTAATTATGAAAAAAAAATCACAAACCCCCCCATAACTCTAATACATTGGTTCAAATGAAATAAATAAGCTCTATTATTTCCACTGATTGAGATGTTATTAGTGTGTGGTATTTAGAAAGTGATTCAAAACCACAATAATGATGCAAAAAGGTTATTTTTTAAAAATTTGGTAAGAGCTGTCTGTGCCTTCTTCTGAAGAAAGACAATATATTTTCATTCAAGGTTGTACTTGGCTGAATCAGATTCTCTAAAGAAGTAAGAGCTGTTCACCGTCAGAGGAAGGAAGCTGGAACAAAACAGTTGAGAAGTGTCCAAGAGCATTTAAAAAGGCTCTTTCAGGTGCACAGTAATTGGGTGTTTTATGGAAAACCAGAAGACTCAGATCTCACACGTGAGGCTACAGTCCGCCTTTGCCTAATCTCCAGTTTGCCTAACCTGAAATTAGACAATACCTTAGGTAAAAATCATTCCAAATGCACATTTTAGAATCCTTCAAAAGCAGTCAGGGAAGAAATGAGCACTGAGCAGTGATGTACTTTGAATTTGAGTGTATATGATGGCAAAAGTGTAGAAGAACCAGACAGCATTTTGAATAATATTTTTTGACTGCTTAGAAACATCAAGGAAATAAAAATAAAAATAATTAAAAAAAAAAGATAAGCCTCAACACACTAATTTTAGAGCACAAAAAACTGGGAGCTATGTTTGGTTTGACCATTGCTCCAAACACTCAGCTGAAAGGGAGGAAGATTTTCATGAATTTAAGCCCTGAAGGCAGGAAGAAAGAAAGTTGAGAGAAGAGAGAATCAAAGAAGGAGGAAAAAGAGTATGAGATTCACAGTTCTTAACACTAAGGAAAGCTCATGGTCATTGAGGAAGAGGAAACAAGGATAAAGAACATGATTTTGGTGAACAAATCAAGACTTCTGTGGTGGAACAATCATAATTCCATTAAAGCCACATCTGGAGAACAGCAGATTCTTCTCAAGAGATGATTCAATACTGCAGGATAGACAAAAGAATACAGAAACAGGCCAGTAAAGCTACAGCCTTTAGTACTGTTTGCTAACTGTAAACATGGATAAAAGCCATCTGAATGCATATTTTTTCTCTACACCAAGAATTCCTATGTACCAGATTCAGGGATCATTCAGCTGGTCCTTACACATCACTTAAAATCTTACATTACTTGATTGGCAAAAGATCAATTTATTTGAAGAATTGGTGTGTCATCATTTAATACAATAGACAAAAGTTCATGTTTACTGTAGAAAAATGTACAATGCTGAAATGGAACATAAGTATCTTTTCCTTACATACCATTTTAAAAAGAATGTCAGGTTTCTCCTGCAAAAAGAGACAAAAGAATTTTTTTCAGTGTGGACTATAGGTTCTGGTTACACATACTACAGTAAAGCCTTCATGCTTTCAAAAAATCTGTTTAATTAATGCTAGAGCAAAGCCTGAAGGTCACATACACCCTTACAAGTACTTTAAAACCAACAAAGGATACAGGATTTCTCCAGAAATATTGATACTGGTGGTATTTTAAGAGTTATAAGGAAATTCTTACTTGGCAGATGAACAAATGAGAGAGATGTCTTTAAATGTTGTTTACTATGTGGTAGAATGGGGCAGTTGCAGTGATTTTCATTTCAGTTCTAATATATTAAACTATTACAGAGAATTTATTTGTATAACTTGGTTCAGAATTATGAAACTTAATTTATACCCAAAACTTGACTCTTTTTTTTTTTCCTGCTTTTTATGACAAGAAAGGAATTGTGTATTTCCCATGAAATGAAAAATGCAATTCTTGTCCTCTTCTGTTTCTAACAGCATTTTGGTGAAGAGCTTGTGCAGGAAAATCTGTTAATTGAAAATACTGACAGGATCCCCAGGAGGCAAAAAAAAATTCAACTGAAAATTAGTCTAAAGTTTTACTGAAATATCAGAAGTTCTCAAAACTAATTAACTTCTCTTTGTTGAACACATTTTAATGGAATAAAACTGTTCCATTCACCACGTCAACATAGCTGAATAGTTTTCTAATAGATTTTTTCCTCAGCAACTGTTATCTTATGAATATCTTGCCAGCCTCACTCTGCCTGAATACAGGTTCAGACCTGTAGCAGTAGTTAGGGATTTATTAATTGAAAAATATAAATAAATAAAAGATTCCCATCAAGATGTGCATATTCTTCTGTCTACCTTGTCTCTCAGCTTCCTTTGTATTTTTTGGGGTTTTTTTTTTCCTCTTCTTTTTTTTTCCACTCTGAGCAGAGGGCAGGTGTTTGTTTTTGAAGGACTGAAGGTCGTTCCTGGCAAACAGCTCAGTTTGAAAAGCAGCTGCTTGGAAGGTGCTGACAGCACAAGTCCTCTTGTACTCAAGCAGTGAGGAGCTTACGGCTGCACAAAATCAGAGCTGGAGGCCTCTTGCTGGGCACAGTGCTGAGCTCAGGCCCAAAGCATAAATTATCATCTGTAATATACTCAAGTCACCCCAAATTAAGCCAATTGTCAGATCAATTGTTAATTTTGAAGCCAATGTAAGGATTTCTTTTTTTTTTTTTTTTTGCATTTATTCTTTTATCTCAGCAATTTTGGTATGATTTTAGGATATTTTTAGGTTTTTGAGTTAGTTTTTTTGGTTGTTTTTATTTTTTAATCTCCTGCCTTAAGAAATATTTTTTTTTCTGTCCATGCTGTTGGTTCTAGAGTAGCTCAAGCATAGCTGAGATCCTAGCCCTAAGATGATCCCAAACACCCTGCAGACAGTCTCAAATTCCCCTGACCCAGGTCAGACTCAGCCAAATCCCTACACACAGCCTGAACCATGTGCAGTCATACATTTACCTGGACTGACCCTCTCCAGAAAGCTCCCAAATGTGGCCCATGGGAGGGATTTTTGTCACAAGTTTGAGAATTTCTGAGGTGCCTAAAGGTTTTTGGGGAGCATAAAGACCCATGTTATACCTGACTGAGCAGAGTGCAGAATGACACTCAGTGGCCATGTCAAATATTTTGAGCCACACTGTTTCATTCCCTACAGAGAACTTGGAGGATTATTTTGTGTCTGGTTCCAAAAGAGCCCTAAACCATTCAATCTTCTCCATCATTGTCTGGAAAAGATTGTGTTACTGATATACAAAGTAAACATCCATCAGTTTAATCCAGGGATTCGGTGAATTCAAACCATTTATGGGAGGTATTGTATTTGCAGCTGAAATCAAATAATTGATCTCTGTGTAGGTTTACATCTGCTTCACCTTCCATGAAGTTCATCTCACAAAAAAGCAAATTCATTAACCAAGTAAGGATTATTGAAATATTCCCTTAAATATTAAATAAATAATTTGCATTTCATAAGTACGATGCTTTTGTCCTTCCAGTGCAATTTTCCTTGTTGTATATTTATGATGCTGCAGTCTACGTTCATGTCAAAAGTATTCCATTAGCCAGACTTCACTGAACTTCAACCTTTCTTTCCATCAAATATGAGCTCACACTACAAACGTGACCATTTTCATCTGGGGTGGGATGTGCGGGAAGGGAACCCAAACCAAACCAAAGAAACAAAAACCACCAAACACCTAAACAGTAAAAAATGAAGCCCAAATTGCCCAAACAAAAATTCCCTAAACCTTTGAGCAACCCTTTTCTGCAATTTTCCCACTGAAGATCATTTAGTTGTTGGCTAATAGTAATTCTTTAAATGCACTGAGATGACTGGGATGTTGTGTAGGTCTGTAGTGTAATTTGAGTGTCTGCCTGTGTGCAGAGCAGCAGGTGCCTTCTGATGATACCAGGGACCTGGAATGGACCCAGCCTGGGGCAGCTCCTGGTTTTAGCAGTATGAAGTAAGTCCAGGAGCAGCAGCAGCCTGTGTGCCAAGCAGTGTGCACATCAGCTCAGACAATTCCCCTTCAGACAAAAGACAGAAAATGCAATGATGGGAGTGACTCCTCTGAGGTTATATGGCAAAGATAAAAAGTAAAGGTCTTTTTAATCCCCTTTCTCAGGTCATCAAGCCCCACTGCCCTTCTCATTGAAGATGTATTCTGGTCTTTGGATTTGATAATGTTCTTTCAGAACACAGGATGATGTCAGCTGATTAATGTTGCAGACAGAAGATGGCAAGATCACCCAAGGTTAATATGATAAACAATTATAGAACTTAGGATGCAGCAGAAATCATATTGTCTGACAACTCTTTCATTGTTACAGTGGTGTAACCCTGAAACATGTTCTCCACAAATGCACGCTCTGCCTCAGCATGAATAATAATTCACATATCAGTGCTGTCAGAGATAAATTTTGCTGATCCCAGGGCCACTGAAATCATGCTGAACCAATAGTTACAGCCATCAGCAAGGGAGACAGAGTGATGGAGGAGGAAACACCCCAAGAGAAGCTTGTGTTTGCCACCAAAGCCCTCTGTAACTTAGTTCAGTCAGTCATGAAAGAAAATTCTACCACAATGTCTACAAGGGAGTTCCTAACTCTGCATATTGGGCACCCTAAAAGGTTTTGTGTGTTAGAGGCACTGAGAGTCTGCAGATGTCAATTAAGTTAATAGGACTGAAAATCTATCCAGACAAAAGCAGGGATATGAGTACTTCATCAAGTCAAGCTTCTCCCTCCTCTTGAGCCAGATTTGAAAAGAGGCAAGAACAGTCCAAAGGACTGCCAATACACATATGAAAGGAAGACTGGAGAATGGGAACAGTCAGAAAAGGGCCTTAGGGGTGCAACATGGAGTGTATTGGCAAAGGGAAAATGGAACTGAATGGGCTTTACAGAAATTGTACAAATACGTTCACAGAAAACAGCTGCAGGTTGGGGCAGTGCTACAGGAATACACAGCACCAGCATCTCTGCATCCATCCACTTTAAATCTATTAAGTCAGTGTCATTAATTGTCCATTTTTAGTGGGGTGTTGGCTTATAGAATGTCCAGTGAGCTAATGGTGTCCTTGTTTGGCAAATCTGCATTAAAAATAAAATGACCTGAGTAAAAGAGAATGAGAAACAGCTTTCTCAGGAAACTGAAGGAAATAAATGCTGACCGGGTCTAGTTAATTTAACTAAAGTGTTGTCTTTTAGGTATTTAATCTTGAACAATTTGTTAAGTTTAACATTCAGAAATAAAAGTATCTTCAAAAGCTGAAATTGAAACATTAATTTGGTGTTTATGGAAATTAATTTTTTTTAGCTGAATAAAAGTTTTTATCAGAAGTGGTTTGATGGGCCCAGCCTCAGTTCTTAATAATATTCATGAAAAATTTATTGTGTCAAAATCCACAGATGACAACATCCAGGCAAAAGGAGGCAGTGTTATAATGGTAAACCTGCAAAAAACAACATAAATTTTAAAAAACGCCCACATTTTAAAAGCCTGAGTTTCTGTGAACTTCCTGACATGAATCTGAAGTAAATATAAGCAGCAAAATCACCTGATTTTATAAAATATTATTTAAATATCCTTACTGAAAAAAGCCCTATTAAAATAAAGCAAAACCTTACATATATTAATAAATTAAAATTGATTTTATATCTATTTATTTCCATCAGTTCCCTTTAAGATCCAAACAGCTGTTCAGACAATTGATACAGCCTCAAAGTGTCACTCTCATTTCTAAAACAGGGAAGGTTGCAAATGGCTACCTGACAATAGCTCCAGATTTATTTATTATCATTGATGTTTAACCAGAGAGTGCTGGGAAAAGTTTTTAGCAAGATGGTACAATTCCATTCTAGAAAAGTATTGATTATCTGTTAAATCTGGAATAACTATGTGCCCATTGATTGAACATATATAAAGTAACAGCAGGATTTTTTTCAACAGGAAAATACTGAAGTCAAAAAAATAATATTTAAACATATTACTACTAAAGAAAGTGTAAATCTGGCAGAAGTTAGTCAAATTTTTGGTGCCTGTTTCATAAGATGAATAACATAATTGCAATAATAATCATCATCATCATCATCGTCCTCATCATCATGACATTCACTTTAAAGAAAATGGATGGCTTGCTGTCAGGCTGTACTCAAACACTTCTATGATAATGGTAAAAAGTTATGACAGGAGAGGTCCTTTGGTTTAAAAAACTAATTGTTTCAGACAAGCTGTCAAGTTGTTAACACTAACATGCCTTAAATGTAAAAATTTGTATACCCAGAGACCAAGATTCACACTTGATTGTACCTGACTAAGAGGTTTTCAATTCTGTAATGATTTTTGGCACTAGAAATATGCCTGCAAGGTTCAAACATTTTACAGAAAAAATGCCTGGCAGATTCTCTGCAGGCTTGTTTGATTACAAGATCAGAGTGAATTGACTGGAGGTGTTAGCAGCAGTTTTAGGTCCTTGTTTTAGAAACTTCAAGAAAATACTGTGAAAGACCATGAAAACTTATGAGCAAGTGGTAAAATGTCACTGACATCTTTCTTTATCCTAGATGTTGTCTGGGTCCTAAAGACCATTCAGTTTGAGACCTCATTGAACTTTGGGAGTTGGACAGTTTCACAAAAAAACCCTGCACCCAACAAACCAAAGTAGCTTTACTCTTTTTCCAAGTGTGAAAAAATAGGAAATGTTTATCAAGAGACAGTATGATATTTAAACCTGAGGATATAAATAGATGATGATCTGTTCTAGGTTTCATTTCATCTATTCTAGAACCAGAACAAAAGAACTTTAGGTATAAAAGTTTTACTTTTAAAATCTGTCCTCCTTTCTCTGCTTTATCTGATGCCAGCTGAGATTTGAAGAAGTAGCTCCAAATTACTGTGGGAAATACTGCTGCTGCTGCAGCACACTCAGGCTAGACAGAAAAAAATGGAAAGGAAACCTGATAATCCATTTTTCTACACCCTCCTTTCAAGGAGTTGTAGAGAGCAACAACGTCCCCCCTGAGCTTCTTTTTCTCTGGTCTGAGCTTCCTTTTCTCTGGCCTGAGCCTCCCCCAGCTCTCTCAGCAGCTCTTCACCAAACTTGTGCTCCAAACCCTTCCCCAACTCCATCGCCTTTCCCTGCACACACTCCAGCACCTCAGTGTCTTTCTTGTAGTGAGGGAGTAAGAGTGTAGGGACACACTGAATGAATATTTGCTCAGGGTAATAATCGTCTACTTTGATTCACAGCCTGTAGCGTATTCACGTGCCCAGGTGTGGTGGGGAAAGAGACAAACGACAGCCCAAACGACTGTTCAATTTGCTATCAAGGTTGATGATAAGCTCATTAATGAAATGTCTCTCTCTTTAGCCCAACAAAAAAGACTTCACCAAAGGATTTGGTTTGCTTTTCATATAACTTACTTTAAGTCCTAAGAACAAGCTATTTTTAAAATATGAGGTTTAAATAAAAGGTTTATATGAAAGCTATTAAAACCAAGCAAACAATCACACAAAAAAACAAAAATATTCCCCAGGAATATTCCTCCAAACATTAGTAACATTTGCTTTTTCTAATCCCTTTTTATTTTAAAACACTTGTTGACCTCAAACTTGAACAAAGCACTTTTACTTTGACAGCAGAAAAAAGAGAAATATTTTTTAAAGTGGTTAAGTAAATCTACCTAAAAAATCCTGACTTTTCATATAATAAAAGCTTCCTGTGCTGTATCAGGGATTAACAACAGTACATCACAGTTCATATTGTGCAGTCCAGGACCATGACTCCACTGACCTGAAACTCTGCATCAGTACTCACACAGGAAACCCACATCAAACCAAAACAAAGTGTATGGTATAAATTCTGCAGCTGGAAACTTTCAGTAGCATCTGTTTTATTACATATTTTACATAGAATTAGAGGGGGAAATGTTGGGGTTTAACTAAGCTTGTAGGGAAACAATGGCATGTGAGATGTGCTCTGTCTTGAACAAACCCCAAGCTACCTGGACAGGATCTGTCCCTGAGCCCACAGAGGTCACCCACAAAGCGGCACAGGAGCTGGGGAAGGCTCTGGTTCTGAATATAAATATATAACTTTTCCTTTCTTCTCATGCATGAGAATTCCCCATGACCACAAGGAATCTAAATTGATAAGGATAAAAGATTGCTGTCACCGTAGCAGTGCCTGCCATGCCAAGGTCAGCTCCCAGGCCACCTTCCCCATGGAGCAGGGAGGTGCTGCTTCTCCCAGACAGGGAGGCAAAGCTGACCTCTGGGTCAGAGAGAGGTTGTGCTACGTTTAATGCATCACATAAAGGTATTTAGGGGCTCTGGAGAGCTGACCCGCTTCAGCAACGCTGCTTCAATGTGCTATTTGTTGACAAATAATCAAGGTGAGATCAAAGGGCTTGGCAGCCCAAAGATGGATTTTCCTCATGGAAAAGGGAGCATTTTCACATACAAGGGTGAACGTCATAGGAGATGACACAGACTATTTTAAATAAATACATACATATATACATACCTACATACATATAATGTAGTGAGTGTCATTGAGGAATGCATAACTGAAAATACTGATAGCTTCAAACATGGTGATCCAGAGGTCAGAGCTCTGAATTTTTTTTTTGGTAGATCTCATGAGCTATTTAGACAACTGCTGCCAGATATTTAAACAAATGTTGTAGAAATGGGATTTTTTTTTTTTTTTTATTTTGACACTTGTGAAAGGGACTAATGGGAAGTGAAAAAATAAATGCATGTTAAAGGAAAAAAAGTTAAGGCATGGAAGCAACTTTCCCTTAAAAGCCTGCTCTTCTTTTATTGAGAGTATGAGAATGTGAGAAAATGAAGAGTGATTTATTTTTTTTTTTACTAACTGGAAAGCTCTAAAACAAAGATGAGGCAATGCCAGATTGATGGAATCATGCCACAGAATCCAGAAAGGAGAGCAGACAGCTGGCATTAAAATTTGGGAGAGGAAGTGCTTGGAACTGCCAATGTATGCTGAAGAAGGGAGAAGGAAAAAAAAAAAAAACCAAACTCACAACTAGTAAAAATTTAGGAGGAACCTCAATTTCCATGACTTCTGTGATAGAACTGTTCCCCCTATGGGCCAATTATTTTCCAGCTCAGTAAGGGTTCACAAACTCCTCAAGACCATAAAAAAAACTTTAAAGGAACCATTAAAAGCTGATGTGAAAAAACTCACAAATTTTCTGTTGATTATGCTCACTAAATAGGGGTTTTAACTTGTCCAGAAAATTAAGAATATAGAAAATTACTATTCCAGTTATCTACAGCTGTGTCTTTAGCATTCTTGCTAACCACTCTAAGAACCCAAACACTGATCTAATTAATTTAGGTAATTTTTATGCATCTCTCCAGCTCTGAATGGTGCAAAGCACAGGCAGCCAGAGGAAAAACGTTCCCCCATGTCATGATCATGAGCCAGCCAAACCACTAAACCACCCATTCTTGGCACTGTTTCACCATGTCCTCCTTTCTTTCCCACAGCTTCCTCTCTGCAGAATTAAGAACACAAGCAGGTTTGCCCTTTTGTCAAAGTTCATGCCAATAATATTAAAAGAAAAAGGACTATAAAAAAGCAGGCAATAATCTTTTGTTTCTATATATGTAGAACAAAATCTAATGCCAATTCAAGACATTAAATGCAGGGCATAAATATGAATTATAATCTGATTTAAAAGTCAATTTAATATCTGTACTGAGGAAACTTCAGTGTTGCTGCCAGTCTCTCCTTTTTTCTACTACTTAAAAGCTGTTATTTAGAGGGAATAAATTGTACATATACTCTCTTTACTTTGATGATTCTGTACAAAAAAGCCCCATGTTTGTCTCTGCAATTAGTGCTCAGCAAACCCAGTGCATTGCTTCAGTAAAGCAAACTAAGGAAATCCATAAATAAGCCAAAAAACAATCTGTCCATTCCAATAAAATATGTTTATTGAATCATATTTCTAGTCAGGCTAAATTTTTGCTGCCATTACTGAGAGGGACTTCGAAAAGTAAGAAAAAAGCATTAATAATCCAGGCAATACTAGGAAATACTGTTCAACTGTTTTGTGATAATCCAATTTACAAACCATAATTAGTGAATAGAAACCTTTTTCTTTAATAAAAGCTGCAGAAGTTTCTAATTATCATTTCTTCTTTTTTATTGCAGTTTTTCTATTTAAATGTGTTTGAATTTCAAGGGGTATTTAAGGAAAGTAAAACTGCAATTTCTTTTAAGTCACCACACTAGATCCCATTTCACCTTTTTTCACATTTTTGCCTAAGCTTGAAATAGCTGTGTTTATTTAAAATAAATTGTTTAAAAAATAAAAAATAAAAAAATAAACCTTGCATCTAGCTTCATAGGGATACAGAGATGAAAAAGAATCCCTCAACTTTCCAGAGGAATTATGGGCATCATTTTTTCCAGACTATCAATTGGCATAACTGTTCTTGCAAATCTTTTGTGGTTTTAGGCACACCTTAGGAAAGGTGGAATGGAGAATACTGGAGTGATTTGAATCAGCTCATCACATTGCAAAATTCTAATGGTATTCATATAATAGGACCTTAACCTGGGACCTTCAAGACACTTAATTCGGGAAGGAAGATATAAGTAGTCCTGCTTGACTGCACGGAAATGGAAATGTGAAAAATGAAATAATTTCCTGATAGAAGAGGGCACTGTAATCAAGGAATTTAGTCATAGCTTTGAAAGTGAGGTTTTAGGAGTATAATTTCAATACTAATTCACAGGAATGCAAGGAAGAAATTACCTCCTAGGCTTCCTTTTTATCCTAACATGAATCTGTTTTCTTAGTTGGATCTATTATCTTTTTTTTCTGTAGTTTATCATATTGCAAGAAGGAGGCAAAGATTAGAGGCAAAGGTTGTTTATATAATCTATTGGAAGGTTTGTTATCTGCATAAATGTACTAATTAAGGTGGTGTTGTGCCCTTTTTTGTTGTTGTTAATAAGCCTACATACAAATTGAGGTAAAAAATATTAATACAGCTTTCATCCTGAGTTTCTTGGAAGTAATTTTTTACTGTATTTTTAAATAGGGAGGAAAATGGTTGGCCTGTGTCCTTCTGGGAAATAAACATCCTTTATCAGTTGAGCTGTAAATTGATAATTAGATTGAAGTAATATTTTTTTCTCTTTTTTTCCTCTAGCTAACTACCCTGAAGTTTTACTCACTCAAAGTATGTGATAGTATAATTAGAATAAAATGTTAACATCAGTTAACATCCTAGAAAATGTGAGACTTCCAATGTAGCTGAAAGATTACTTTTTCACAAGTCACACTTTTCTACATGATCTCACCAACCTTTCTGCAGTAGTTTTACAGTAATTAAAGGATAGATGCTCCCATATGAAATCATAATCATGCTATCAGAATCATACTCTCAAAATCACCCTCAGTTGATTCCAACAAAACTGTTATTTTTCAAGATTTGGTGGCCTTCATTGATTTCATTGGAATTTTGCAGATCAAACACTTCAAAGCACGTAACAACTCCTTCCATTAATTCAAAGATCAAACTCTGCAACCTTTATAGATACAGAGACACCTCTGTCACTCAATAAAAAATCCTAAAAAAATTAATGGCCCTGTGGCAGTTTTATCTTTAAAAGTGTTCATAGAGTTTAAATAAGTATCTTCAATGACAGCACTATGAAATAGAGTGAACTCTTCAGATATTCCTGTCTTTAGCCACAGGACAGAGGGATGAAACCACCTGCCCTTACTGCAGCAGTTTATGATCACATTTCCAAGAAGGGAGATAACTCTCCATAAATACTCTTCTATTTGTGAGGTATATTTTTAAGATCCGAAATGGCCATGAGCTTCTGAAACACCTCCCTACTTCTTTAGTCATTCTGAATTTTCTGGATCTTTTGCCTTAGCACTTGAAGAAAGTGACATTTAATCTTCCCACTTATTCCTGCCCTTTGGGCTTGATATACTGGCATTGCTTTATTAAGACAATAGGAACTCCCTTTTATTTAAGATCTTATTTTCTATTCTATTTGTATTTCTCCAAGTGTTTAAGCTTTATGACATTGTTGACCCTTGCTGATCTTTTGAATGAAATCAGTTGCACTCTTAAGACTTAGCACGGGATATCATTTACTGCTTTCAGTTGGAAAAAATAGCTGTTCTGCACATTTTTCTCTCCAGTCAAAATATTTATGACCAATTAAGAAATATTAAAAAAAAAAATAAAAGCAGCATTGCAAAAACACAGAAAAGGCAAAAAACCTCTCATAGACTTGGAAGATCTTAACTCATTTTGAAGCCAGTTGCCACAACCAAGAATGGAGAAATGACATGTCTTTTAGTATAACACCTGTTATTTATGGTTCTTACCCTTTATAATTTATTGAGATTAGAGGTGACTGATGGTAGGCTTTCCTTTTTATTATATATTTCTGTACATTATATATAGCAAAATTGTCATCAACCTTGCTAATCAAGAAAATGCTTGGTCAACAATGCATTGAAGTACCTTAAATGTAATTTTAAACTGAAGCAACATTATATGAATCTTCCAGGAGATCGATGAAGTATCACTTCTGCAAATAGTTTATATAACATCTTAAATGATCAGATCATTTTTCCCAAATGTGGCAAATGGGGATGTTTGACCTCATCACAGTTCGGCTTGCTGTGTGTGAGTCCTCCTTTCCTTCCCCCACCCTAGCATTCAATCAGAACACAAATAAAGAATGTACAGCTGGCCATGAGTCATCCTAATGAAGACAACTCAGTGAGCCACATCTCTGAATAGGGGCTGATCAGGATCCTCTTTGGTAGTAGCAAACGTGAATGGTCAATCTGATGGTTTTTGTACCAAATATGAGATAAGTCCATGTTGGTAACAACTCCGGGTTGTTTTGCTGAATCGCGAGCAATGCTCCTTGCTAATCTTCCAACAAATAGTTGCTGATGAATTCATGGATCTGTGTTAGTATGAGAGGCAAAAGCCCCCAAGCATCATAACTATACATGTGCAGTGTTCACAATGATAAAATTATTCCCTCTATAGTAGAAATAAGGCAGAAAAAAATTATCTGACCAAACAAACAAACCCTCTCCCACTTTCAGTTTCTCCTAGTTCTGCTGAGAATGAGGTTAACCTGCTGGTGCTTTTCAAATCTCACAATAAATGTTCAAAGAGGAATGATGACCCTGGTGCAAATCCTTCTTTCCTTTTGCAAGATATGATTTCACTAAATTCCTTGTACGTAAGGGGTTTGGAGGAAGAAAACTCGTCTGCTTTCCATTGATGTGTGATGTCTCTACTTCAGATATATCTGGCAAGCAACGTAAAGTACCCCAGCTAATTAAATTCAGCACTGTCAGTTTCTTCAGCAAAGATAGAAAGCAACAGATCAGATGTAACTTTACCACCTAAGAGAACTCTGAAGTGCTTCATTTTATTTTTTCTGTCTGGATTATAGTGACTTACTCGATTTTTTGTCTACTGAAGAAATTCAAAGAAAACAAGCTCAGCTGGAGGTATGGAAGTCACCCCTGCAGACAGAAGATCACGGAACAGATTCCACTGGAAGAAATTTTGAAACATATGGAAGACAGAGCTGATTAGAGACAGCCAGCATGACTTCACCATGGACTAATTGTGCCTCACTAATCTCATGGCCTTCTATGATGGAGTGACTGCATCAGTAGACAGGAGAAGAGTTATGGATGTCATCTGCCTGGAATTCTGTAAGGGCTTTGTTACAGTTCCCCAGATTATTCTTGCTGCTAAATCGGAGAGGTACAGATTTGAGGGGTGGACTGTTCAGCAGAAAAGGAATTCGCTGAGTGGCTGAATGCAAAGAGTTGTGCTCAATGTCCAAAGGGAAACTGGTAAGTAGTGAAGTTACCACTAAAGGGATTGAACTGAGACCAATATAAACTCATATTGTGACATCTAGTATCAAACAATGCAGACAGTGGGACTGAGTGCAGCCTCAGAAACTTTGCTGATAACACCATAATCAGTGGTGCACTTGATTGGCTTGAGGGAAGGGATGGCATCCAGAAGTACTTTAAAAAACTGAGTACGTATGAACCCCATGAAGTTCAAAAAAGTTAAAGGCAAGGTCCGGCACCTGGTTCAAGGTAATCATCAGCAATAGTTCAGGCTGGATGATGAATGCATTGAGAGGTTGGAAAAAACTTGGGATGTTGGTAGACAAAAGATTGGACATAAACTGACAATATGCACTTGTAGGCAGACACCAGCAGTACCCTGATCTGCATAAAAACAAGTGTGACAACAGGTTAAGGGAGGTGATTCTCCCCCTCTGCTCTCATGAGACCCCACCTGGAGCACTGCATCCAGCTCTAGAAAGGCAGGAACCTGTTGGACTATGTGCAGAGACGGTGGCAAAAATTATTAAAGGGCTGAAGAACCTGTCCTACGAAGACAGGCTGGAAAAGCTGAGGTTTTTCAGCCTGGAGGAAATAAGGTTCCAGGGAGACCTTACTGGAGTCTTTCAATACATAAAATGTAAGACAGACCAAGAAAGACTTTTTACAGAGTCCTGTAGTGACAGGACAAGGGGCAACGGTTTTAAATTGAAAGAGGGTAGATTCAGATTGGAAGATTTAGATAGAAAAGGATAAAAAAGAGAGGTTGAGACACTAGGACAGGTTGCCCAGAGAAGCTGTAAATATCCTATCACTGGAAGTCTTCAGTGAGGTTTAATGGAGCTTTAAGCAACCTGATCTCATGAAGAGTGTGCTTACCCATGGCAAGGTGGTTGGATGATATTTAAAGGTCTTCTATTATCCAAACAATTTGATGAACTGTTGCTTCAACCCATGGAGAGTGTATGCACAATAGAAAGGACAGTTTGAACTGCACATATCTGTCTTAACTCGATGGAAGCTGCATGAAATTATGGAATACATAGAGGATAAGGAAGAGCAAAAGGAAAATAGCAATACACATAGAAAACAGTATTTTGAATCCTGTAATATTCTAGTCCTGTAATATTCTAGTCCAAAACATATGTGACTTCTGGTCTTCAACACATGACCCTGATTTCTTTGAGTCAGCCTGTCAAAGATATTTGGCACCCAATTAAATTTACAAATTATGTGGGTACTAAAGTCTTATTAAGATCAACTGAAAATCTCAGCATTTAAGATGTCTCTGAAAAGCCTGGCAAGTATCTATCTACAGGAGCATTAACAGCTTTGAAAAATATGCTCTTAATCCTCAAAATAGATTTTGAGGGAATCAACAGCAGGAAGAAATGGTCAAAGAAAGCAACTAGTAATATGGAAGAGGATATGAATCTTAAGGAAGCAGGGATATGATATGATGACAAAAACAAAGTTCTGTCTGCTATTAAAAGAGAAAAAAAAGTGAGTTATTATTCAATATCTCAGAATAAATAACCAAAGAATGAGAAATACAACATAAAAGTTGGCATATATAAAGGTTGCTATAGACAGAAGCTCTCTCTATTAAAAATTTGCATCTTCTCTTAGAGCATGTTTGCCACAAGATGTCTAGGACAGTAATTTTCAGAGTAAAACACACTTCACAGTTTTTAAATACATGATAATCATCACAAATTATATTTACATGGGTTCAAAAAAACAAATCTGCAAAACCAACCAGATAAACCCCCAACTTTTGACAGGTATAACCACTACTCTTACCACCTGCAAAGGCAATCAGACTAATGGAGTTAAGGGAAAGGTTCCTCTATGGTTGAGTTACTTCATCTTTGTCAGCATTTCCTCTGCTTTGTGAACACAGATATTGGTCTTTGACACTGACAGAGGCAAGATATGATCTTCATGGACCCTGTCCAGGCTCCTCCAGCACAGAAAATCTCATGTTTACGAGATAATTTTTGATCTTCCCATACTCAGTAACATGACGGGTGAAAGATGCAATGGAGGGATGGCGACAGTGCTGGCTAAGGAGTGTCCATTTGATAAAAGGTGAGGGGGGAAGCAGAATGAAACATATATCTTATTTTAGGAGAATAGATGCAAAGACAACAGGAACATTAAGAGCAGTTAAGGTTTCTCATCATAAACTTGAATGATTTTCAAATTGCTGAGGTTAAGACCATCTTCCTGAATGCTGTTGTCAATTTGGCTTTGTACAAGTGATTTAACATCTTTGCACTTCAGTTATTTGAAGGATACTCTACCCAGAACACAATACTATTTTTCTTCTTGCCCCAATCCAGGCATGTAGTAACACTGGATTTGCTCTAGCTCCCTTCATTTTCTTCTTTGTTCACCTGCCTACCACCAGTTCATTGCACCAGTTTTGATTCTTTTTTCTGTCCATCAGAGTTTCCTCCCATTTCTCATCTGCTGCCTAACTTGACCTTAAGGTGTGCTAAGTAAATCTTTTCCCCTTTTTCTAAGAAAAATCAGGAAAAAGGAATAAGGGGAAAAAAGTAGACAGGATGTCTGTAGCAGTGTGCTTGGCAGAAACTTCTGCTGTTGAGCTTCAGGATTGGTGGGAGAAGCCCCAGGGCAATGCCCTCTCCCTCCAATACCTGAACTCTCTGCCTGAGCGATGGTGAAATCCCGTATTTCCCTTGTGTCACCTGTATCCCCTACCTCAGGCTCCATTTATGGTTATACCCTGGAAAGCTCTCCCCTCCACTGGTCAGTTTGTATTTTGCTATTCCCCCATTGGGTGCTCCCTGTGTTCCAATCCCTTTAAAAGACCCCTGCAGAGCTCCCTTGCTCTCTTTCTCCTGGGGTACTCCAGCCATCAAGGTGTCCCTTCTCCCGCTTCCCCTGGACCCTCAGAACGCCCCATTGGATTACAATAAACAGCTGTAACTCCAGAGAAGAGCTCTCTAAGCCTTTTGTTCTCGACAACACTAAAACAAGCCTGGGGTAAATCTCTTTACCAGAGGAGCCAGCAGAAACAGGTCATCTGCAGTAGCAAGGACTCTGTGCTTTGGGAGAGTTGCAGACACCTGTAACTCACACCAGCAGGAATTAAGCTTGCTTTTGGACGCTGTGCGGACTCGAGAAAAACTCAAAGCATCAGATGTCTAATGTATTTGTCCTATTCTCCTGCACTGCAAGCAACAACTTTAGTCTCTTCCCAGGGCAGCACAGACAAGAGCAGATCTTTCCTAGGTACTCAGAGCTGCAAATCAGCACTATAAAGACTCAGTTTGGGCCACTGGGTCATCCAACACAGGTATAATCTACGGGATGGGCAGGTGTTTTCATAAATCCAGTGCTAAATCAGTATTGAACATGACTTAATAAACCAAGCAATTTCCTGTCTGTCATAGGAGAAAGACACTCACTTCTCTTACAATAGATTTAATCATTCAGGAAAAGTTATTTTGATAACAGTTACAAGATTTTTTGCAACGACACTGGCCCAGTGTAGAATTTCATGTTAAATTCAGTTTTCCTATATTCCAGGTATTTTCACTTAGCACCCCAGCTCTCAAAAGCATCTTACCCTAACTGACCATTTCTAAGCCACCCTCACCTAAGGAACAATGAAACGTTGCTCTGTTTAGGTTTTCTGCTCTCCTGTTATTTCTTTGGGTCTGCCAATTAAGGTATTTTTCTACTTTTGCTCTGGCTGCAGTGCAGAGTTGAACACCTGTCCCACTTCCCCCAGGCGTTTCCATTTCAGTGACTGGCCAAGTAATCTCCAGTTGCATAGAGCTCCTTAATGCAGAAGCACTTGCACTTTAGCTCTAAGTACAGCAGCTGAAATAGATGGATATTATTTTCAGGTTCTTCTACAGAGCATTCCCAGAAATACCTGAGTTTGCTCCAGGAGACTAACTAGAAGGCTAAAAAGAAAACCCACTGGCAACAACTTCTACAGCAGGCAGAGGCTGCATCTCTCCATTTAGAAATCTATTTGTTCTCATTAGTGTAGCTTCATTCCAGGCTGCCTGAGAATGTGAAAGCCACTCACATCTGCGACTGCACAAAAAAATCCCTACTACCCTTCTTTGATATTAGGGGTCAGAGCAGATGTTTTCAAGAGAGCTATCAGACAGTGTATAAGTTCTGGTTTGATTTACAGATCTAGCTGGCACCGTTCTTTCAGTGACATTATCTTCAGTTATTCCTGCACAACACTTAAGTGCAATAAAGCCTAATCCAAAGGTAAGAAAAAAAAAAAAAATCTTCCAGGACATCAAAGCTTTGTCACTGCCATGATAAAATGGAATATCCAGATTTAACTCACTCTAGATCATAACAATCCAGCAAGTAACATAGGGAAAAAAAACAGAAAGACAAATATTTAGAGAGGAATAGTGCCTTATTACAGAAGTGGAAAGATTTTCACTGTGTTTTCCTTTGTCCGTCATAAAATATATCTCCTGATCCTGAAGTTATACATTCATATTGAGAGTCAGCGGAACACTGAGGTCCTTGCTATAATATATAAATACAAGTACAATGGGAAAGTGAAGACCTCCTACACAGGTCTTTAGTTTTTTGTTTTCTTTCTATGAAAAATTGCCCAATTTCTATGAAAAATTGCTCAATAATGTCTCTTTTCAAGATTTTTCAAGTAGGGCAGAGGGTGTAGAAATGATGCAAGGTGTTAACAAACAGAATTCTGTGCCTAATTCTTTCTCCCAGTCCCAACTCTAAAACATTTAACAATAAACCCTCAAATGTAAAGACACAGTAGGAAAAATTGGCTGAAGAAAAAGACAGTCCTTGGAAAAATATCCTGAAGTCAAGGAAATAGTAGGCCAGAGTTTTATCCACTGTGTAGTAAAATCTCTTCATTAATGGAAATTAATTTTGCCTATTTCTTTTACCCAGTAGTCACATCCAAAGTGAGCCTCAAGAGCAGATGTTTCCTCCTCTATCTCACTATAGAAAAAGAAGTCCCTTTCCTGTTTCTGGATAGATAATGTAAAGATCTTCAATGTAAAAAAAAGTTAAATGTATGAGGAAATTTAAACAAACATGTGATACAGACAAATTCTTAATTTTTCTCTTGGTCATATTACAACTTTCTGCAAACTATACCATAGCTGCTGACTGAGCAGCTGGATCAGCTGTCTCAGATTCGGACAGAGGAGTTTACCCCAAACTTTTCTGAACAAGCTTTTGTGCATTAGGCATAAATTCTTTCTTTTGTCAGAGTTAATGCTTGGTGGAAACTGAAAATATTCCAGTCCCTACAGATCTGGAGGTAAGATTCCCAGGCTCAAGAGTAGCAGAGTGACTTTACAAAAAGGAATGTCAGTGTTGGATTGGAGGTCCTCCCAATTCTCTTTTCACAGACTATTCCAGCCAAGGTCCTGTTCACAGCGACCATTTAGCAATTGAGCAGAGTGAATAAATCTGGGTTCTGGTGGGGAGTTCATCTCTGTGGTAGGTTGCCCCTTCTCTAGTTTTCAATTCCTTCCCCTGAAAATAATACCGTAATAAAATCAGAGCTGTCTCTTCTCATCTTTAATAACAGGGCATGAATCCCAGGTGGTTTTATGTGCTTTTTAGTTCCTTTTACATATCTCCCTTAAAAAAGCAGTTGATATCAGGTTTAAAAAAAAAAAAATTACTTTTCTCTCAGGAGAGCCCACCTTATTTGCAATTCCTTTCTGGTCCACTCAGGCATGCTGGCAAATGGGGAGTCCGAATGCACAGAGCAAAGGTCAGTGAAACATCTGCTTTCCTGGTCTTGTTATTACCAGTTTGCTCTTTTCCAGCTTCTGTTGTTCCGGAAATCTTTCAAGCATATAATGGCTAAAGTTCCCTCATATCTGAACCTTCAGCTCCAGCTGACACCTCAGTAATTTGTTTCCCATAGCAACTCATTTGGGATTCTTGACCTTGATGGAATGGCTAATGTGGCCAGGTGCTCAACTCAGTTTCAGTGCCATGGAGAGACTGTGAGTAAACCACAGCAAGTGTGTTTGTTTTAAACCTTGTTTTGTGTTTGCTGCCTTCATTTCACTAACCCTGGTTTGCTCTGTTTTTGCAGCAGTGCCCCATGACAAGAGCTTCCTCTCAGATTTCTTAGTTTTAAAGAGATACATTGCAGTGACTCATTTTAACAGGTTGGCATAAAATCAGACATAGCACTCAGGGCACCTGCATTTTCTGAAGGTGAGATGGAATCAGAGTGTTTCTGGTTTAATTCCAACACCTCTGATGAGTTTTCTATCAGCAGCATTGCTTATTTTTCAGAGGCAACACAAGAGCTGAGCAATTCCAGAAGGCATTTAAATGTAAGTATTTCTGAAGATGGGTGTAGTCATAAGTCAGCAGGATGAAGTTCACATTCTCTGTTATTCCTTTGTATGGAAGCCTATCAACTATATAATTAAGGAAGCAGTTTCTTATTTTCATTGATACCTTAAGTATCAATGCAAATTTGCTATTGACTTAAATAAACCATGATTTTAGCAATGCATTACTTCAATTAACATTTTTCCCTTTTTTAAAAAGTAGATAATGTTTTTAGGGTGTGTAAAAATATTTTTATGAGTATAAGTTCTGGTTTTTTTTGTGAAAAACAGGAGCAACTGAAAATTAAAAGAGAAAATATTTTGCCACAAAATCAGAATTTTTCCATTTACGAATGCTTGAAGTGAATTCATGAGCCAGTCAGTCCACTCGACTCCAGCTCCTGACATCATGGAATGGATTTCCTGTTTGACTAAAATACCCAGAATATAGATATGATAATTTAATAGATGATGACAGCTTGGATGAAAGGAAGTGTCAGAATATCATGGGCAAAAGGATTTGTCATGGAGTTTGACTCACAGAAAGGAAGAGGATATATCATGTATCAGATGTTTAACTGGCATAAAGCATAGAGAAAGCATTACTAGATTTAATAGTTAAAACAAACATACAAAACCCCGTATTTTTCTTAACAAGACCTTGTTGAAAACAAGGGAAAAAATATCACTGAAAATATTTCCAACATTATGTGCTTGGTGACTTCATTTGAAAAAAGCTTGCATATTAAGCTGATTAAAAAGAAAAATATATTTCTGTCTTAAAAGGAGGGAGAATGCACGCTTGCATGTATGTGTGTGACAGGGAACATATTTCCTCTTCAGAGCTATTCCAGGATTTACTGAAAGAAAGGGGATTTGGATACTGTCAGGGGGGACTGAATCCCAGGTCCTCTGTTAATGGATGATGAGTTTATTGATGGTTAAACTCTGCTCCATGCAATTGTTTCACTGTACAATCCTTAACATTCCTTTTGATTCAAAAGGGGTTGTGAAAACAAAACCACACAAATAGAAAGAAAAGAAAATGAACAAATCTGAGGCCATCATGCAATATCCATCATACCCACAGAATAAAGACAGTGAGCAGCCTGTGAACAGTAATTGTAACAGAGACTGCAGTCAGCAGAATAGCTGGAATGAGAAATCAATTATTCAGCTAGAAAAAACAATGTGCAATTATTAAATTATGAGTAATTAGTATATGTTGGCTTACACTTTACAAGCCTGCACTTTGAGAAATGCTGTGACTCCGCAAAGAAAGCAACAGCAACGTTTCCTGGGTCTGCCCTGTGCCATTGTTTAGCAAAAAATAGACCCTCTGAGAGCACAGAGCTTTCTGCTTACAAAGCTAAGATGCCTATCCAGCCACATTTGTGAAGCTGACTTGCAAGTGGAGTAACAAAATTCCATAATCTCTGTACAATAACATTAATAATATGCTCTTAGTACCTTTCAAGCCAGAGAAATTAACATTATTTATGTAAAATCATTCACATATTTACTGATAAAAAATCAGTAGCAGCCAAAAAAAAAAAATCTATATCCTTGTATTCGAACTCTTGTCTTGGCAACCTGACTGTACTGCTTCTCCATCACTCTCTTTTTTGCAAAATAGTGCATGTGATGTACTGAGTCATCAAGAGTGTTAATTACCTTGGGTCTGAACTGAGCCAATGCTCGAGTTTCCTAACTTTTTCTCTGGCAAAGGGGGTCATCTTTGCTTTGGTATTTATTTTGTATTACACCTTCCTGATTACTAATATCTACCCATTACTACTGATTTTAAAAGAAACAAAAACCTGAATAACAGCAAAAAAATAAAAGCTAAGTAACTTTTCCTCGTTCTTTTAAACATCCACAAGGCTACCCAGAGTGAGAGAGGGATGTTGTATTTTATACTCAGAGCAAATCTTGCACTGCTAGATTAACTGGGCACAGTTTCACAAACTGGTGCCACATGGAAACGTGCATATGTTATGAAAAGCACCATGTCATTTATACAGTTCAAGTGGGTGCAGGTGAGAATTAAACAAACATTGGCTCTAAGCAGCTTCTCAGCTTTCCATGCATTTAACAGATTGGCCTGTGGTGTACAGAAAAGACTATTGTTACTTTTAATCTCCTTTCAGTGTAGGGAGCTACTGTTCTCTCTCCTGCACTGATAACACACAAATTTCTTATCCTCCAAGGCAGCCTTCACCTGACCACCAACTGCACTCTCCTCTTGCCAGGGTTCTGATAATCTCTTCCCACTCCTTTTTCAGTCTGTTGTGTTTAGCTTAAGGCATTTCTGTGGTCACATACAGATGGAGAATTAAAAAGGACCTTTTTTTCCTTTTTCATCCCCTGCTCCACTCCCCGCTTTCCTCTCTGTCTGTGAGATGAAAATCCACTGGGAGTAAAAGGAAGCAACACACCGTGATGGTGCTCGCATGACAACTAAACTCCAATTCCAAATCACATTGTGAAGCTTCATAGGTGCTGTGAAATAATTAAAGGGCACAAAGAGGGGGCCAGATTCTCAGTAACCTGGTGTTATCTTAAAATCTGCCCCACTGCTACTCACTTGTCCAGCTGAAGTCATTTGGCAACAGCTAATATGTAACTTTCTGAAAATAAAAGAAGCCTTCTTTTTCTCTCTCTTTCTCTGTCTGAGCACCTCACAAGTCAGACATCCTTATCTTGAATGCTATGTAGACATATTATGCTCCAAAAAACAAAAATTAAAAAAAAAATCTAAGATGTGCAACAAAAGTTATTTAAAAAAATCAATGAGAAATGAAAAATAGCAAGATTATTTGTGAAGGACAAAGAGAATTAAAAGGTAATATGCAAAGTTGCAGGAAAACAAGCCAAACAACGCTTCAATTTTTTTCCTTTACTATGTAAGAAGAAACTGAAAAACAAAAAAAAAAATAGAAGTATCAGTTTAATAAAAGAAAGTATATGGAATTTCATTTTTTCCCCATGTGATTAAAGAGAATGAAATAATTGGAGTGGGAAGAAGTTATATGCTTTTTACTTAGGGAAACTAAATCACAGTAAAATTTTGCCAAGCAAATTTGGTTTACTAGTACTGATGAAACTCATGCAACTCCCTTAATACTGAATATTCTTTAACATTAAGTATTCCATCTCTGACTTGTGATGAACACACAGTGGAAGTCATCAAGACCTCTGCAGAATCAAAGGAACTATTCAGAAACTCTGATGCTGCAGAGAAGGGACCCAACTTTAGATCTTCAAGACTCACTCCCTTTCCTCCTGTTGAAACTTTTCATCTGGAAGTCAGGACCAGTAAGGCACAGGCAGGAGCTTCTCTCCCTCTCCACCAGAGCAATGCAAAGAATGAGGAGTCTAAGGGCAAGTCCAAGGACTGATCCTGGGAATGGCTGAGCTATCTCCCTAAGATGGAATGCAAAGACACAGTGGGACCTCAGTGGGGTGGTTGTCAGGGGAAGATGCGTCACAGCTGATCAATATTCCCAGGGCTCTGCCTGTGCTGCTCTCCACCCCTGCAATCACCACCAGCATGTGCAGAGGTGCTAACTCAGAGTGAAGGAGGAGCGTGGCTGGTCACCCCAGCAGCAGTGTGGGTTGTAGGAAGCCTTCTGAGGGAGATGATTCATCCTGACACCTATGTTAGCATGATGATATGTTTTTTCCAGAGATGTCCCAAGCACTTTACCAAGTGCCAATCTCATTCCTTGGGAAGACTTCAAATAAACTGAGTCAGACAAAAGTCAGTCTGGTTTCTAGGGAAATATGACAAGGTCAGGGCAGTGATATCCTGTCACTGAGAAGTGGATAGGGCATGACTGGTGCAAGTTTGCATGTGTACTCCTGTGTCTGGGCACACAGATGGAAGGGAGTAGGAAATTTTGTTGTGTTTGTTCCTTATGGGTCAGACTGAGCCATCCCAGAACAACCCACACCTCTCCTGACTGCATCTTTGGTATGTGCTAAATTCTGTGGGAAGCAGCAGTCCAGGGGTGAGATGGACAGGACACATGAGTGAGGTCCTCATACCCTGCATGTGAATAAACAGAATGACTCTATTTTCCTTTTGTCTGTATGTAGTGGTTGCTATCAGGAACTGCTCCAAAATGCTGTGGCTACTCTTTGCAGGGAGAGAAGCATAGACCTGTGCTGGCACCAGCAATGGCCATGTGCACCAGTTTCCAGGGCTCACCATACTGCTGATTTCCAGGAACATATATCACTGCTCCCCCTCATGAGACAGCTTGCCTGGTCTCCTGGCACACTTAAACCATTCATCAACTCAGGTCTAGCTCCTTGGTTTCCAATGTCACAGCTTGTGCTACCTGAAAGGGACACCTGGTTTAGGGAAGCCATGGCAATGTGGGTGTGAGAGGAGTTCTGTTGTAACTGCGGAGATGAGGGTTAACTGTGGCCTCACGTCTTACAAAAACTAGAGATGTGCCTGGGATTGCTTGAAATCTGAAGCAAAATCTTGCTAAATGACCAGAAAGGATAGGCTGTTTGTTCCCAAGTTTTCAAAAATCAAGGCAGCAGGATGACATAGGACAAGGGGGCTGTGTACTGACATTAGATCAGTTGGTTGGGGCATGGTGCTAATAATGCCAGGATCACAGATTTGACCCCGGTATGGGCCACTCATTTAAGAGCTGGACTTGCTGATCATTCTGGGTCCCCCTTCCAATTTATACTATTCTGTGATTCTGACATGTAGCCAACTGGAGTAGTTCTGGTCTTCCAGTTGCCTTCAGAAATGAACTGAAGAGCACGGTCAAGAGGAGGTCTAGGATGTTCTTGTTTCTTTCTGACCATGATCCAAAAGCTGCAACAGTATGGCTAACCAAAGGGTGCTACTGCCAAAAACAGTGCAAATTTAGCCTGATGCCCAAAATTTGTTGCAATTCCCCACTTTAAAAAATGTATTTGTTTTCAGCTACCAGGCACTATTTACATCTTGTAATGAAAACAATTTTTATTGAGTAGATTTTGACTATAATTTCTCTCTGCATTATCTATTTTTATTAACGACTTACACAGACTAAGACCATTTGGGGAAAATGCTCTCTCGTCTTTTTCACAATATTTGTTTCTGTACTGGGTTGACTTGTCTGGATGCCAGATACCCACCAAAGCCTCTCTATCACTCCCACGCGCACCGAGGAGCCATTGGCCAGCGGACCTCAGCTTGACTGGGCTGGCGACCTGTCAATCAAACTGCGTCCCGCCCCTTCTCCTGGCAGTTGGTCCTGGGTCAGCTCTCTCGCCCCTTTTTCCCCCCAATTTTAAAGGTCTTATGCATCTGCGTTCCTTCGTTCTTCCTTCCATACCACATTCACATTAAACCTGGACTTTCATACAGGGGAAAACCCCTCCTTTGGATCTCTTTGCCTCCATTACTGCTTACTCGATGAGGTATGGAAATGCTACTTTACCGGCACAGCTGCTCCTAGCTGCTGCGATCCCCGCTGAGGAGGAACTGGAAAGGCGACCACTGTGGTCGCCATTCCAGGTCATGCAGTGGGCTCCCTGTAGCCTTAAACCCACCTAGCCATGGCGTGTGGTGCCCAGCATGGGACACCAAATGCCGCAGGTAAAAAGCGTGGGTAACTGAAAGCCAAAGCAGTGATCATGCGACCCTAGAAAAGCCCGTGCTTTTCCCCGTCCTTGAAAAAGGGTCGTGGCTTCTTCTTCTTCCGTGCTGGTGTTTGCAAAGTTCACACACGCGGGTTGGTAAATCCAGTAGTAGTAAAGAGACGAGGAAGGGTTCTTTTCCGCTTATTTCCAGCAGGCTTTTATTTCTCGAGTTGCATGCGGGCTGCCCCAGTGGGCAGGTGGGGGAAAAGCGGGACCAACCGCTGGGTCACCCAGATGCAACGCAACACTGCTGCTCAGGCAGAGGAGTCATTCCCCTGCTCCAGTGTTGGGTTCTTCCCATGGGAGACAGTTCTCCATAAACTTGTCCGATGTAAGTCCATCTCACAAGCAACAGTCTTCCCCAATCTGCTGCAGTATGGGTCACTCTTCCATGGGGTCAGTCCTTCAAGGACAGGCTGCTCCAGTGTGGGTCCCCCACAGGGCCACAACTGCTACCAGGAAACTTGCCCGGGTGTGGGGTCCTCTCCCCATGGGTCTGCAGGTCCCTGCCAGGAGTCTGCTTCAGCATGAGCTTCCCAAGGGGTCACATTCAGTTTTCAGGCATCCCCCTGCTTCTGTGTGGTCTCCTCTATGGGCTGCAGGTGGATCTTTGCTCCCCCATTGACCTCCATGGGCTGCAGGGGCACTATTGCTTCACCATGGACTGCACCACAGGCTACAGGAGAATCTCAGCTCTGGCACCTGGAGAACCTCCTGATCCTCCTTCTCCACTGACCTGGGTGTCTGCAAAGTTGTTCCTCTCACATATTTTCACCCCACTCTTCTCTGGTTGCAATTACCTCTGCAATTACCTCTTCTTCTTGAATACATTACCCCAGAGGTGTTACCACCATCGATGAGCTTGGCCTTGGTCAGTGGCATGTCCACCTTGGAGCTGGCTGGAGTTGACTCTGCTGGACATGAAGGAAGCTTCTGGCAGCTTCTCACAGAAGCCACCCTTGTAGCCCCCCAAAACCTGGCCACGCAAACCCAGTACAACTACAATTTACCTCCAGTACAGCCAGGACTGTTACCTCCTTAAATAATACATTTGGCAGCATCCTGTCATACAACTTCATATTGATAGGACAATTTACAGAGTGCAAAGGTAACTGAATCACAAACATCAGAATGATGCATTTAAATATAGGTGATTTTAGACAAAATACCTGTACTGCATTTCCTGGTGAGGAGGTAGTTTGGATTAAAATGGACTCCTTAGTTTTGGGCTCAAGTGCTTTAAAACCAGGGTTTAAAATTGGAGGCATGGACTATGTAAATATATAGGTCAAAGACTAATCCTACTTAGGTAATCTTGAAAAAGAAAATAATGAGATAATTATGAAAAGTCAATAGACAGCTTTAAGAGTCACAGTAGTTTCCATTCGTTCTTTCACACAAATCAAAAAAAATCTCAAAAAAGAAATCTAAAAAAGGCATTTGGCATTTTTACCTGCTTTTAAACAAAATAGTTTGAAGTGATTCTGCCTTAATTTTTAAATATACAAAAGTTTTAGAAGGCTCAAATAAGATCTAATATTTTACACTGGGATTGAGCAAAACAATTTAGCTCTTCCCAGACCAAACATTTTTTTCTTTTTTTCATTTTTTTTTTGGTGACAAAATATTTATTCAGAACAATTTTATGCACACTTATTTGTTTAAGGGGAAGGGTAGGTGGTTGGTGAGTCTACTCTAAGCAAACAATTACTTGTGCAATAATGCATTTAGTTGAATATATTATTCTATATAACTACAAAAGGGCTGCTCTTCTCCCTGGTATCCCATGATACAATGCATGGGAATGGCTCAAATCTGCATGAAGGGAGGTTCAGACTTGACATTAGGAAGCATTTATTCACAGAGAATATGGTCAAACACTGTAACAAGCTTTCTAGAGATACATTCCTAGGGATGAAGGCCTGTCAGTATTTAAGAGGCATTTGGACAATGTTTTGATCACACATGAATAGGTCAGGCAGTTGGACCCATCAGGAAGATGATTGTTGAAGGTTTCTCCCAACTCAGCTCAACTCAACTCAACTCAACTCAACTCAACTCAACTCAACTCAACAACTCGACAACTCAACTCAGCAACTCAACCCATATCAATTCAACTATTCTATTCTATTCTATTCTATTCTATTCTATTCTATTCTATTCTCATTCCATTCTATTTTCATTCTCCACAGTGCACGTTTCCATGAAATTGTTAAGAATGGCCATTTCTATACACCATTTAGTCCACAAAATCTATCAAGTTCCTTAACATAATTTACTTTATAACATTGGCCTTTATGGAATGATATCTTAATGATTTGACATTGTCAGAATATTAAATAACGTGTCCATTCTAACAGAAAAAAATTAAAGACACTTTGTATGTGCATTGTTCTAGGGTTTTCTTGAGATATACCTACTGCTTGTGTCAAAATGCCTTGGGCCATCCATTTAGTTTTAAGTCTGTGATTATATCAAACAGATGGAAAAAGATGGAGTGCTTATTTATTCTAAGCACTTTTGTTAATGACATACAGGTTGCCAAAAAAGCTGGAAAGTCAGATCAATTTTATAAGCAATTAAATGGGGTCTGTCCAAAGGTAATTAATTTTATGGTAGAGGTAGAGCAAGGTAGTGCTATAATATCCTTATATCTCTGGTGGTAGGATGAAAAGATAGCTCACTGGCTATTAAATGTTTCCAAATGTTCATGTTTCATAGCATTATTTATATTTCAGGTCTGTTCACCTTTTTGCTATTAAATAAGTTCTTCTCTTCTGGGTGGTTAAATGTGCAATTTATTCATGCTCTAATGAATATTTTATATACCAAGGCCTTTAAGAAAATTAGCTATTCACTTAATAGACAGTGGCTATCCTCTGCTCATTAGCAATGTGACCAACAGATGCGTATCAGGGAAAGTAAAGCTCCCTCAGATTTCCAGAGAAGATGAGGAAGGAAAAGACTGATAATGAGCCATAGCTGGTTTTCTTAAAGACCAAGTGTGGAAAAGTCAAGAATGCAGTTAATTGCTTCCACAAAATATAACTGAGATATTCTGCAAGACATGTAATTGGTTTTTACTCTCAGAGCAGTAAAAATTGGCGCAATTCAGAAACTAATATGAGAGAAAAGTCTGTTCTGAGCAAGAACAGGCAAAAGAGATCTAGGAGTGTTTTGTTGCAGCCTTAGATCCAGCATTAAGACTTACCTATAAGAAAATCTTGAAAATTTGCAGTAGATGATTATGAACTAAAGCATTCTTTCAAAGAATCATTATCACTCATACTCCTTCTCCAAAAACTAAGCTATTGTAGATGTTAGTCTGAGCAGCCACTTCAAGGTCCACATTCCTTTGAGAATATTGTTAAATTGGGTATCTTAAACAGATTTTCTGTGGAAAAAAATTACAAATTTAATTGAATGTTACATGAAACAGGCATTTCTTTTTACTAGGCCTGACAAAAGGTGTAAAGGTGCATTGTAGGCTGACATAATGTCCTTAATTTGTAACATTAGTCAGGAAAACCAGGAAAAATTATGTTCCTGATCCATATTCATTCTACTTTTTTCCTTTTAATGGGTTGATTCCTACTTTTTTCCTTTGCAATCTCTTAAGGTTTTTCTTGTTTTTGACTGAGGGGACTTTCTACATCTTTTATTAGTCCTGCTGATTTTTGTAATTCCTTCTTGTTTTGAATTCTCTTTCTGGAGAAATGTTCCACCAATGCCACATAGTACATGATACAGCAACAGTCACTACGCAGAATACAGGCAGGCACTATAACATGATCTGAAATACTACAACTTAATTCTTTGAGCATTCCAATAGAAACATTTTTGCTGCAGCTGAACATTGAAGAGAGATCTTTAGAGATGGCTTTATTCCTTTCTTCATCTACTGCTGCTAGTCTTGAATGCTGCAAGGTTTGACAAGTGATTTAAGAGTTCCTTGTGCTTTATTATTTTAAATTTTTTTCAGCACAGAATTTCATTTGCCATGTAATAACCCATTTATGTAAGATGAAGTCCCTCTGACGCTCATCAACAGGATCTTTGTCCTTGAGTAAGGTTGTAGGAATAATTAATATTTTGGTCTGGCTGCTAAACGAAATCTGATTAGCATTTAAACAGCTACAGAAATGTTTCGTTGTTACTTTCCAAAATGAAAGTTTAGGTTGAGTAGGTTACTGCTCTTACAATACTCTCACGGAACCTCACATGAAATACCCTGGTGCCCACATATTCAAGAAAGCTTTAACTACTCAAAACTTCTGGGAGTTCATCAACAGAGGTTCCAACACTTCACCTTTTGTCAGAGCCTGGTGGTTAAAGTATTCACATAATTGCACACTCTGTAAGGGAAATAGAATAGTTAGAGTATTTAATCTCTTTATGGCATGCTCTAACTACTGGTTTATTGGAAATAAAAGTTGAACCTGTTTGATGGTCTAGATCTTCAGACATTTTTTTCCAGAGTGATCTAATTTACATTTGACACTGCAGTTTTGAAGAAAATCAGAAATAATTTTGGCAAAATAAATGTTCTTGTCATGTATTTCCCTGTGCTTTTTTTTTACCTACTTATCACCTTCACCTTTCTCTAACTCACCACCTGTGATGGTAATTACTAAATAAACTAAGATGTACAAAAGCCAGGGAAATTCATTTTTAACTCCTTGCCATATTGAAAAATTACTATTTTATCCTGTTTTTTCAACTCTTTAATCGAGTTCTTTGCTTATCTCAGTGGCACACATTCTTAAAATGTAACAAATATCGTCAAAATTATCCTGTAAATCTGAATTCCTTATTTATCTTTACTTATTAATTAAGAAAAATTAATCTTATGCAAAGTGAAATGAAGTTCCTAAAAAAACATATGATCTTCTCTAATTTAAGAGATATTTCAAGAAAATAGGAGAAAGTCAGTGATCACTCAGTCTTACGATTGCTAGATACTGGTGGAGACAGGGTTATTTACTTTCATGCATGAATTTCCATGGTCCATCTGTTTTGCTGCATGAAGACTATTACATTCTGAAAAATGCAAATAAACATTTAAGAACTTTAATAGTTATTTGCCTGTTTATTTCAAAGGCAAATAGTGGTAGTTTAGTCAGAAAAGGTTTACATTTGCTGTATACATGATGCTTTACCTGCAGTTCACTTCTGCCAATAAGTGCAATTATGTCAGACAGGTTATATGCAGACAGGAAAAAGTTATGGGACCAGGAGCAAAGCTGGTGAGTCTTGATTCTCTTAAGACAGGTGTCCTGTGAAAGCTCAGAGTGTTTCTAAACTGGGGTATTTTCAGACTGTATCAAATATAGACTGAAAAATCTGAGATATTCATAAGGTGCTAGCTGTCACTTTTGATTTAGAAGAGTAGCTTGAGTGCTCCACGAAGTGCTTTTCTCATGTAATGCAGCAGTTAGTGCACTGACCCAGGGTGGCAGACATCCACCTTCCGCTTTCTGCTTTGCTAAATGGAACTAATTCCCACCTCCCTCAGCTCCAAGGAATACCCAGTGGTGGTGCCTGAGGGAGGATGAGGCCTCCATTTTTTGTCATACCACTTACTGGCAGAGCTTGAAAAAGTTCAACATCAATGGACTTAAACACACTGAGGAAGAACGACTGTGGGCCCTGTTAGCTGGGATTTATGTGAAAGAGCAACAGAGTGTCTATTTCCAACGTAAGAATGAAAGTAAGAATTAGAAATGCAAAGAAAACAACTGGCTTTGTAGCTCAGGTAAATGGAAAGGAATTTCTCAATACCATTCAAGTGTACCTGTCACTCCCTGGGAAGGCAAGCCCAGGCTTGCCTAACAGCTACTTCATCCCATAATCAGAGGGAGATCCTTAAAGATACCTATCCAAATCTTGCTGTCAGCTATGATTCATGACCTTTGATACAGCAGGTAGATGAACAGAAAGTGAGATTTATTTAATGCTATATAACAAGCCTTGGGGTTAGAAGTCCAAGCTCTCTGACACAGTCAGCCTTAGTCATTAGAAGGAAGCTATTTCAGTAATGAATTATTACAACCCCGGGAGTACTTTGGTCATGGTTCATCACCATGGTACACTGTGGGCCTTAATGGTGTCTTACAATGTCAATATGTGCTTTATTTAAGGTTTGTATCATTTTAGCCAGTCAGAAAGGATAAAATTCACCCCTTCACAGCAGGTCACAATGTGGGCTATTCATCTTGCTAGTCCCACAAGGCTCCTCAAAATGCATTTTAACTGAGATGGAAGTGACACATAAAGCTTCTCTGAGGTCTTTTGTGCACAGATGGATTTCAGCTGTGAATAGGAAGGCACTGATCTGCAAACAAGTAATTTGATAGAAAATTTTGCCATCAATCAGATTCTCTAAATTACATGAATAATTCCTCTAGCTTTACCTACAATATCTGAATTTTGCCTTCCAGTATAGTTTTGCACTATAAAATTTCTCTGAAGTAAATGTCATGGAAAATAATGGCAGAAAAGAATAGTAAAAATGGAACAGGGGATTATTTAGATTCAGTTATTTGGTTTATCTAACTTTAGGCCAAAGAATTCAACATTAGGCATCCACCTTCTGCATGATGGTCAGAAAACTGAATCCCTATTAAGTGCTTAAATCCCAACTCTTTTTCTCTGTGCTCCACTCCCTTTTCTTTCTTTGTTCTTTGGCTAGGTAATTGCCAGAGTTCCACAAACAGGAGTTTTCAGTGTGTCATTGTATAAAGAGAAATTTCAGTCTGACCCTCCTGGTTTGAAAACAGTTTTCTTCATAGAGGAAAAACATTTTCCTTAGCTTATTGCACTAACCTTTCTTTCCCTTTAAGGATGCTCTGAATGTTATTTTTAAAAACACTGTCCTGTAACTTTTTAAAAAGAGCCAATTGCATTAAAAAAATCCATTACAAATTTTTTATTAATTTGTTTTCCATAATTTTTGTGAGTTCATTCATATTGAACTGCTTAACAATTCCTAAACCACCCTCGTGTCCAAAAAGTTTACTGAAAGTGTCTGCTCTGTTCTGGCCCTCCATATTCAAAATAGCATTATTGAAAAAAACCCTCACAAAAAACAGGTGTTTTGTAGCAGATATATTACACTAAACACAGCCATTTTCTACCTCAGTTTTGTATAAATAGTATCTTTGTTCTGAGTCTACTGTTTTATCAAGAAATCAAAAATAATATAAACACAAACCCAAACATTCTGATTCGAAGCATATTGATAGGCAATTTCATTGTTTTACCAGGCTCCAGGTATGCCTGCTGGAATCCATCACATAAAGTTAAACAGGAGCTTCACTCTTTATATTTACTGGAACCTGAAAAGTCAATAGTATTCCTTGTAGAAGGAATGATTACAGGACAGACCAAATATTTGGTCTGTCCAAAGTATATATATATATGTGTCTTCTGCCTCACCATCAGTAGTCTTAAAATGCCCTTGGACAGAGGTAAAACCCATCATTTCATATCCATTTTCTCCCCAGAATTTCCGTCAAAGCACTTTTCAGTTGACTCTTTAACAGGTACAGATGTACCTGGGATAACACAAGGGAGAGTTGCCAGCCTTTACAGAATGCAGAAGTGCAAAGATAAGGTTTTGGTAAGCAACACTTTTTCATAGATCTCCATCACAGAGTAGCATTTAAAAAACAGCATAACCAGAAAAACAAAACCAGAACATCCAGAAAAGGTAGTGATAAAGGAACTTGAGAGTCACAAACCAGAACTCCAGAGGTTTCAACTGCTCTAATATACTCCTGTTCATGTGAGGCAGTAATCAGTTCCTATCATAATATCTAAGGCACTTTTAAAGCTTAAGTCATAAAGCAAACCAAGTTCAATCTTTACGATCATGTGTGCAAAGGCCAGCAGGGCTGCTTCCATTACTACAGATTTACTATGGCACAGGAAATAAACATACTGAGTCCATTAAAAATGAAAAGACTCATAGTGGATCCACTAATTACTGTGAATCATTTAAATCCTTAACAATGCATAAGTAATATGTACCTTTAGTTGTTTAGTATAACAATGCAGTTATTCCACTAAATGTTATGCAGCAAGACTATTCTGTTAGCGTAGTATAAGGCTAAAGACCTTCCTGCATTATCTCCTTCTCCTCCCCTCCTCCCCGTTGTCCCCCAAATTGCTTACAGGAAGCACAACTCTTTTTGTCCAGGCAAGTTCTTTGGACACTCAGAATGACAAAGGTAAATAGGAAATCTTCCATGTTTACCTGTGCAGAACGACAAAGCAGTAGCTGAATTGAGAGCTTTGTGATTTTAAAATATGCAGGAATTCTTAGAAAGAGAAACAGAAATATTTAAGTCCTTTATTGAAATTTTTTTCTCCCCAATGTGCTCAGTGATGTAGTGTTCTAGTGGATAAAATGCTGAGTGCAGGAATTCCACTTATACATATTTGTTAACTATTCTGGATGGTCCTATGATTACACAGGGCTGGAAGCCACTGGGAATGAGGAATGGATTTCTAAACATCTCTGATTTTCTTGTGGGACTTTGAGTTTGAAATTAAGGCAATTAAGACAATTGTCTTAATTTTTCTTTTACAACAGAATTAGTAAGATATGATCACCCCAATGTGGTTTAGACTTTCCTCCAGCGAGCCAATGCAAACAGAACAAGCTTTACTTACTACCTGTTATGAGATTTTAAAATTTCATCTAGGAAACGTCACTGATTGCACCAAGCTTTAGTGAGGGTCACAAGACTTGCACACTGTCTTAAAGGCCAGATGTCACTCCTTTTCGCTGAAGTCAGTACCTTCTGCACAATTAACTTGCAGAAGGATTTCTTTTTTGTGTTCATCCTCCCTCTCACTAGTTGAGTAGTTTGAACTCTTCAGTCCTCAATGTGTGGTCAGTGAACACTAATATACTATTATTTTCTTTGTTTTAATTTTTCTTAGCATTTTTGGTTATTTTGCTAGTCCAATATTTTAATTTGCTTTAGGAGTTAAGATGCTTAGAAACCACCATAGATTAAAACTCAGATAAATGCTCCTGCTAATTTGTTTCCATGTAGAACTTTCATGGAAGTAACATGTGTACAATAATCATTCTCCTCAGTATCTTTCAACTCATTTAAAATAGTTTTATTTATGAGAGGACGGTACATTCACAGTTTTATTCAAGTATGTCTAAACATTCTCATCAAATCAATTGGAGAAGTCTCCTTCAAATTCACTGAGGTTGCCAAGGGTCTTACAACATGTAAAAATTATTTCAAGGCATGCAGCACAATTAAGTATAAAATAGTTTTTCCTTCTCTTTTATGTCAGACTTTTTTTTAACCTACAGCTAAATTTCAACCAGTCACAGGGGTACTCAGAGATCTAACAGTTTGTTTCAAACTATTACAGGTTAATTTGGCCAAATACACACGGACTTCAGATTAGTAACCTCCTATTTTGTTAAGTGACCCTAAACCTGCCTTTGATTCAACAGAGCCAGAAGGTAAAATAAATAAATAGATAAAAACTATTCTGCTGACCAAGTTGCCCAGATAGGTACCCCAGCCCTGGAAGCATTCAAGGCCAGGCTGAATGGGGCTTTAAGCAACCTGGTCTAGTGGAAGGTGTCCCTGCCCATGGCAGGAGGGTTGGAATGAGATGGTCTTTGAGGTCCTTCCCAATCCACACCATTCCATGATTCCAGGATTCTGTGATCTTGATTGGACAGCTTAACACTTGGACAGATTAAGTAGTTATAAGATGTGGACAAAGAAGAGCTAGGATTTAAAAATAAAACCAATCAAAACAAAACAAAACAAAAAATTGTAACCCGATGATAAGTTACTAAACTTTTCTTTTAGGAACAGATCTGTGAGAAAGATAAAACCTAGATCCCCAATCCAATTTCATTCCTAAACATTCTACAGCCTTGTTGCAGTGCAACACTAGCCATATTTGCTCTGACACCAACAGATAAGAGCAGAGACTGCATAGAGCTCAGTGTTATAGAAACACTATTAAAAAGGATCAAATATAATCCTTTATAAACATCCATACAAGACAGAAAGTATGAGGAAGGAACACAATTCACAATTTCTGAAAAAAAACCAAAACAACCCATGAACCCATGACACTGAAGTAGAGCCAGATGCTCCACTTTCTCCACTACTGTGGCCACCCATGCTAGCAACAAGCAAAACTTTATCACTTTTCAGGCAGTATGAAATGCTGAGTCTACTGTAAAAGCAAAGCCATGGAGAGAATCAAAGACTATCATGAAAATTAGTAAGAAAAGGTAAAAAGAATTGAAGAAACAACTGTGGAATTGGGAGTTCTAATCTGTACAGATATTAATATCACAAGAGAGAAAGAATAATATCCAAGGATTACTTTAATGGTTCTTACAAATAAATAAAGCGACTGATTTCCCTGTTGTTGTGTTGACTAAACTACTGATTGGCATACTCGGAAGAGAATCTGTTTGTGGCAATGTTAAAATGTGCCTACCAGATATTGCTACAACTTCTCTATCTTTCTCTCCTCTGCAAACTTCAGTCTCCCAACCCTGCAACCTGGAATTCCCCTCTATTTTTCATTTTTGCTCAATTTTTCTAACAATATTTTGTTTCTTTCATATACTAGTCCTTCTGTTTCATTATAGCTCCCTCGTCCTCTTTAAGATTCATGCCAAATTTTGCCTTTAAACCCTTCTAGCCTCTCACACTGCTGCTTATTCCAGCTTCTAATAGCATCAGCACAGTTCCTGTTAAGAGCCAATCTCAGCTGTGATGCTGTAGCTTCCTGAAATGACATGGAGGGATTGCAATGTCATATCTGTCAGGGCCCACTGAGCAACCTCGTGGTCAGAAATGAATCCTGCTGAAGGAGCTGGTTAACAGTCCATGAAAAATAATTGAGAAACGTGAAAGAGAAAAAAGCACTGAATGCTTTTTTCTCTTTCTATGTGGTCATCACAGGCTATTTCTGGAATGCATGATGAAAAAAAACAGGAAAAAAAAAAGGAAAGGAAAATAAAAAATTCAGGAGTTTTGTTAATATTCAGAAGAGTGGAATGGCCCTTAACACAGAGCTAAGAAGATTTAAAAAATGGTATTGATTGATTGATTGATTGATTTATAGCATTGAAAATAAGGGTCAAGGCAAGCTTCTGGTTTCAAATTGAGAAAGGTAATGTTTTTTTTATCTGGTGCAAGCACCCCCATGGGTGCATACAATTCTGTCCTTCACGTGTTATCCAGCACAGAGGAGATGTGAAATGACTCTTACCAGCTGTTACTGAATTTTGAAATTTTCCTTTACCCCAATCTGAGATGGCAGTTTCATTGTAAATAGGCCCTTGCTTCCCAATTAGGCCTGTGAGGAACAAAAAGAATCATGAACAAAAGGCTCTACTGGCAGAAGTGGAAGGAGAAATTCCACGAAGGAATTTCATCCTTGATATGCTATATTGGATGAAAATCTTACCAAGGTCTGCAGAAAATGGATTAAACACCAGTCACTCATCTAAATGGCCTCTTGTGGCTCCCTTCATGCACACATGGCTCATAGTAATGAAAACAGACAATGTTTCTTACACTCTCAAGTCCTGCTTAGCCCAAATTGCAAAACCTGCAGCCTTGTTATCCAAGCCTTTGACTGGAAACCAGGATTTGAATCCCAATGAGGCCTCAGTTTATTATTCTGTAATAATAATAATAATAATAATAATAACAGATAATCTGTTGCATTGGGCCTTGATTGCATAAGGCAGGGATCTCCCCAAAACCCCAGAGAGATATTTTCTTATTCAGGTTTTAAAAGCAGTTTTAATTTCGCCACATCCCTTTTAATCCTCTGTTACAGTGTGAAGCATGAGAAAAAGGGCAATCAGATCACAGAATCATAGAATATGTTGAGTTGGAAGGGACCCACCAGGATCATTGAGTCCAGCTCCTGGCCCTGCACAGGATCATCCCAAGAATCCCACTATGTACCTGAGAGTGTTGTCGAAACACTTCTTGAACTCTGTCAGTCCTGGTGCTGTGACCACTTCCCTGGGGAGCCTGTTCCAGTGTTCAATCCTCTTGGTGAAAATTTTTTTCCTGATATCCAACCTAAAACTCCCCTGACTCAGCTTCATGCTGTTTCCTTGGGTCCTTTCACTGGTCACCAGAGAGTAGAGATCAGTGCCTGCTCCTCCATTTCCCCTTGTGAGAAAGCTGTAACTGCAATGAGGCCTCCCCTCAGTCTACTCCCAGCCAAGTGACCTCAGCCTCTCTTTCCCCTCCAGGCCCTTCATCACCCCCGTGGCCTCCTCTGGACACTCTCTAACAGCTCAATGTCTTTCTCCTATTGTGCCACCCAAAACTGCCTCCAGCATTCAAGGTGAGGCCGCCCCAGCCCAGAGCAGAGATGGACAGTCCCCTGCCTTGACGGGCTGGAGATGCTGTGCTTGATGCCCCCCCTAGGACACAGATGTCCCTCCTGGCTATCAGGGCACTGAAAGCCCTGCTGACTCGTGTTCAACTTGCCATCGACCAGGACCCCCAGGTCTCTTTCTGCAGGGCTGCTCTCCAGCCTTTTATTCCCCAGTCTATCCTCACAGCCAGGGTTGCCCCAACCCAGGCACAGAATCTAGCATGTGCCCTTGCTAAACTCCATGCAGTTGGTGACTGCCCATCTCTCTGCTTTGTTGAGCTCTCTCTGCAGGGCCTTCCTGTCCTTGAGAGAGTCAGCAGTTCCTCCCAATCTAGTGTCGCTGGCAAATTTAGTATTCCTTGGAGCCCTGAGTCCAAGTTGTTAATGTAGATGTCAAAAACAACTGGGCCAAGGATCTTAAATATGCATTTTACCATCTTCTTAAACATTTCCATCAAAATTTCAAATATTGACCTTAATCTGGGGGGAATTATCTCTTGGAATATCCCCAAATCTCATTGCACAGCTTTTGTCATCCTTCTTTGAAACATTTCCTGTTTATTACAGCTCTTCCCTGATGCTGAAATATTACAACATTTGATTCCTTTACCTAATATTGTAAGATTCAAGTCTCCCAAGATTTAGATGTTTAAATACAAAATGTTTTAGTTCAAGCCCATCTCACATAAATTGTTATTGATAAGAGCACAGTCACACACATCTGACTGTCACTCAGGTATTTATGGAGACAGAAATAAAAATCCCATTCCACATTGGTGTTAATCAATCTTTGTCACTCTACCAAGTTCTTTTTATCTGATAAGCTCCCCTGTGGCTAGGAGAAAGGAAAAAAAATCCTGTAAATGGAAGCCCTGCAGCCCAAACTAGCAGATCGAAGGAAGTGGGAACACATCTGTGTCTGGCAGCTGCTGCTTTTCAGGCCACCAGAAGTCATCCAAACACTGGCCACTGCCGGAGGTGCAATGGGTCTTTCTCCAGCACACCAACTGCTCTCCTCTATAGCCAACAGTTGTTGGAGCCCAATGTGTCATTTTGTTTGTTCAAACCACAATACTCTCCACAATCCAGATTTATGTCTTTCCTTGCCCTTCTCACCACTCTCCTGAGCCAACCCCCACTGTAAGCATTGTCACAGAGATCATCCCTGAGGGTCCTGATATGCCAGGCCTATAAGAGTGAGACAGGAAGCTGATTATTCATCACAGGTGGCCTGGACACTATTCCCATTAAAGGCTCATCTGCTTTTTGACAGATCTAAATTATATCCCAGAAGCTGCTCTCACCATTGTAATGCTCAAGACTGAGCCTCCAACCCAAGCTCCCTGTGGTCACTACCACTGTTTGCTCATGTCCTGTGCTCTAGCTGGGATGAAGTCATCTCTGTCTTCTTGACAGGAAAACGGGGGCATATACTGGTAACAGGTACACAGACTGGGCGTGGGCAACACCTCGAGATGCCCAGTTAGTGGCTGGGCAGATGCAGTCAGCACAGCATCCTGCCATGCACTGTGTCCAGATGCAGTCTTGGCTCTTTTCCTGCTCCCCACACAAATCGCAGCAGGAATCATTAAGCACCAATGTGTCCCCACAGATAGTTCCAGATTTCTGCCTCTCTCGTTGGGACAGTTGTGGACAGCGTTTCTGAGATCACTGAAAAGCCACAAAAGACTTTCTAAGTAGAAGGAATGACCTGGCCCACGAGAAGATGACTCAAGAATCAGGGAAACACCAGGGTTTACCTGCTTCTCTGAGCCAGACAGAAAAGGAAAAAGACCATAAGAGGCTGATCTGGTGAGGATACGTAGGCACCAGACCTTGGATGGTGCTAGGAGTTTTGCTAACATTCACAGAACTCATCTTCTGGTGCTAATGTGAAAACTAGCCTTGCAGAAGAAGAGAGGAGTGAAGGAGAATGAAGGTCCTTTGGAGACTGGCAAAGACAAGAGCCAGATAGAATGTCTCTAACATCTCCAAACACAAATAAGATAAATCACAACAAATGCAAACTTGCAAATTTCTTCTGGGATACTGCCATGAAGATAAACAGAGTACAGCAACAAGGTAATTAAATGAGTAAATAGAAGGAAGAGTAAAGGAAAAACATTTTTAAAAAGTGTAAAGGGACAGTCTGGTGGGCAGAAAGTGCAGAGACGGGGAGACCATTAGTAGAGAATCCTCATTCTTCAGAAGAATGTCTTTGAGTTTTGTAGATAAAATTTTCTGAGTAAGCCTGATATAAAATATACTGCAATCACACACTGAGTTTATAATTATCCCAGGAACTGCAAAGGTGGGGAGAAAGAGTAAGAGAGTTGCTTTAAGATATACCATGAGGGAAAATACAGTGTAACCGCACTCCTTATGACTCATGTTCAGAGTTTACATTGTCTCTTTATGATGCAGACATAAGTATTCACAGCCTGCACTTCCCTCATGGGAGGTAGAGCAGCATTGGATTGGACAAGGGTGGCCCAAAGTGCCCTGTTCAGCAATTTTGATGGCATGGCTCCTGCTGGGCTAGCAAATGTTTTTTAACATGCAGGAAATTGTGACAATGCATAATGGCATTTGAGACACTGCTGTGCAAGTGATTATTTTAGGGTTTTTTTCATGAAAAGCCCAGATGGAGAGTGTGAGCTCATGTATTCCAGGTAGACACATGACTCAGAGCAAGAAGGGGTTTCTGATAAAGCCATGAACTTTTGGTCTCCTGACATTGTGAATGTTCCTGTCTCAGAGGGAAGAGGGTGTCAACATTGCTCAGGGCAAGTGGGGACATCTGGTGACTTGACCACCATCCACACACTCAACATAACTTATATCAATACTCACTATAGCCCATCAATGGCTGGGATTGTGTGACAACATTTAAAATTCAAATACTTATAAATCCTTTTGCACAGGTAATTTATAAATTGTGTGAATGCCATTTTGGTTACTGAATAGTTGAGAAAGATTCCTTTAGTGATGTTGTTGATTGTTACCAGGATGGATACAATCCCTGCCCAATGGTGCCATTTCCCTCTGTTTTGGTACTGCTAGACATAGACATTGCTCTACATCAATTCTTCATCAACTGTTTGGAGAGTCAGGCAGAGAGATTCAGAAGAATAATAACAGCTGTCTGGGGCATTTTTCTTATCATTGAAATGATATTTTAAAATTTTTATTCTGTATTAGATTGATTCTGATCCACTATTCTAGACCAAAATACTTCTCTCAAAAATTTTTTTCATGAATGCTCTTCAATGATTTTCTGTTTCAAATTCAACCTATTTCTCTTCATTCCATTTCCCCTAACACCCCATGGACAGGAAGTGAAAAAGGGCACAAATTCATGGAAGGCAGAAGACTACCTATCACAGTAGATGACTAAATAGATTATACACTTATAATCCTGTCCTGAGGTGATATTTAGAAATGAAAATATTTTTTTGGTTATGCTATGTTATGCAGGTCTGAGTTTCTGGTAAAGATTTATTTGGTATTTAACTTTGTCAAATATTTCTGGTAGATAGAAGAAATTAATATCAGGAATATTAAACACTACTACACCAGCATCAGTTTTTTTATTTTGCAAGAATGAAAGGTAGGAATATGAAAAAGAGATTGTGTAAGGCAAAAGAGAATCTGGACCAAATTATTTATATTACAAGGGAGATAAGACGCTTGCTCCTAGCTTTTTAAAATAAACATCAAATCACACAAATTTTAATAGCATTGTTTTTCAATTATTGCCTGAAAATTGCATAAGCACCAGTAAAAAACAGATTAAATCCATAGTCCATTACAATTTCTTGGAGTACTCTTCTTGCTTTTCAACTCTTTCCTACATTTTATTAAAATATCCTTTTCCTGAGGATTATAATACCTTAAATGTGCACTAAAATGAACAGCTAAGACTGGAATCAGGAATAAATTTATGTTCTCTCTCACACAATTTCTGGAAGATTTATCAGCAATTTCATTACTTTTGGGGGACAATAATTATTATAATTTAGTTATCGTAAATTGTTTGGTTTGCCTCTATCTAGCAATGGCTTTGTTAAGAAGCTAGTTCTTACAAATGTAAAGGCCTGGATTTGAACATTCCTTTTTTTAACATGTTTTACAATACTTTTAATCTAGTTCAATTCAATTAATGTATTGAGACCTAAGACTTGATTATTAACAATAGAGCTACAAATTTCTTAGGAGGTAAAATACATGATGCTAGCAAATTAAATTAAATTATGTGCTCACATTTTATGATTCTTTCATCCCACAGTTATCTGCGTAAAGCACAATGACAATTTCTTTCTCAGATGCACAATTGAGCTGACAGCTACAACTGAAGTGAAAGTGCAAGAAAGTTCTTTTTGAAAAAAACAAAACCACTAATCAGCATTTTTGACAAGAAGTGTCTCAGGTTCATCCAGGACTTTTACGAAAAGTGATTGGTTTCTATTTTTTCCAACCTTGTTTTTTAGAACACATTTAGTCAAACTCTTGTTTGCACTCAGTGTCCTCCTGTATTGGGCTTTCATGGCAAAAAAAAAAGAGGAAAGGAGACTTTTTATGGAGGCACATAGTGATAGGACAAGTGGGGATGGCTTTAAATTGAAAGTGGAGAGATTTATCTTTGATATTTTGAAGAAATTCTTGACTGTGAGGGTGATGAGTCCCTGGCACAGGTTGCTCAGAGAAGCTGTCGATGTCCCAACCCTGCAAGTGCTCAAGGCCAGGGTGGATGGGCCCACAGGCAACCTGATATAGTGGCTGGCATCCCTGCCCACAACAGGGCAGGGGGATCTAGACAATCTCTAAGGTCCCTTCCAATTCAAAACATTCTATGATTCTATGAAAAATTGTCTGCCTAATTTGCTGATTATAGGGAGCAAGAAGAAGGGGAATAACTGTTGCTAAAAGGGATTGTTTTCTTTAATTATCCAAACAAAACCAAAAACCCCAAGCAAAACCAAACAAACTGAATTTACAGGTGATACTTATTTTAGTGTTAATCCCTGGAGTGCCATTTGCACTTAATTGTCAGCTATAGCGACTACCACACAAGCGTGCAAGGCACAATTAATCCTATCCTGATTTTAGTTGGTGTCTACAAGAAAATGTTACTCTTAACTAGTTGTGGTTGCTTTCTTCTGAGAAGAAGGGATTGCAGGAGAAGGAGGAAAAAGGATATGGGAGAGGAATGACAAAATGCTTCCCAAACCGAATGCTACAGAGATCAATTTATCTTAAAAATACAGAGAAACCTTGAGTTGCTGCTAAAGGTTTTTAGTTAGAGCTGGAGGAAATCAGAGATTTACAGGGTAGGTTTGTATTAAGATGTTTTTAGTCCTAGAATCTCACTCTAAAGTTGTGCTAGTTAGGACATGTTACACTGGGATTTTCATTTTTCACTGAAATACCTTTTTCTTAGATAATAAAGCAGTTAATGAATATCCATTCATAGAATGAAAGCATGGTTGAGGTTGGTAGGGACCACTGGAGGTGATCTGGTCAAAACTCCTTACTCAAGGAACACCACCTAGAGTCAGATTTCCAGTCTTATCTTCTAAAAACTAGTAATGGGAGACTTCTGAAGTCTAGCACAAGATAGATATCGTTTCCAGGAATACAAAAATAAATATATTCTTTTTAAAAGAGTAGTGTTATAGCTGCTTTCACATAATTGTATTCTGCCCTAATATTCAGAAGTTTTGTTTCTGCTTCAGTGTAAAATAGAAGAAGGCATAGAGAAGTGGAAAGGAACAAAGAATAAGTGAAAAGCAATTAAAAAAAAGACAAAATGTTATGATGTATTAAATTTTTTCTTCAGCATTTATCCTTTGTGAGGATAAAGTAAAAAACAAATACCTTCCTGGGGTACTGATGAGCAGGAGAGAACTTACTGATTTACAACTCAAATTGTTCTAAATTTGTCATTCTTTGGGAATAAAATCTTTCATCTGTTGGAATCGAGCAGAATAGGAAACAATCTGCTCATAATCTCAATAAGTATATTTGTCATAACACTTGCAAGCAGACTGTTTTGAAAAGACCATCATACTAACTTATCCACAAGAACAGAAACTGTTACATATATGCAAGACATTTTCATGTTGTGCTTGTGAGATTAAATGGAACTAAAATTAATGCATCTTTCAATCTCTTTTTTGAGAATTGATTTCTATTTAAAATGTGCCATGATTTCCCTAACAATGCCATTTTCTGTCTGCAAGCTCTACACTCCTAATTTTGCTTTGAACATCTTTTCTTCTCTCTGATGGGAACCAGATTTTTATATTCCCTTTAAATGTTCCCTTAGGCATAAGTTACCGAGCTGTAAAAAGAGGCAAAGATACTGGAGACTGTGCATTCAACAGCTTCAGTCTTAGCAAGGTCAGCTCTCTTTGCATGTATGACTCCACTTTACTCTGCAGAAGGACACCAATACTTCAAGCAGTCTCTGGGCTCTTCTCTTTAATGAACTTGAAGAAATTTCTAATGGAATTAATTAAATTTGGCTTTCCTGCCTTTAGGACAACATATAATTGCACATACAACTGCTACTGCTCTCAGAGGAAACTCTACCAATACAGCTGACAGAAAATTTTTCTTCCCTTCATGTAATTTTTACTCAAAACCTGTACAAAATTATTCATCAGAGATGTCTTACTCCATGGCTTTTCCACAACACCACATGCATATGACTAAATTTTTGACAAGAAAATCAGAAATTGTGGAGTGAGAGATGTAGACCAGAGAGGGATGAAAACCTGAGGGATGCATCTTCACTTCTACATCCCTTAACTTGGGGATGCATCTCCACTTCCCCATCCCTCACTGTGCACCTGTGACTGCTGCCAAAGCCTGTCAGCACCTCCTTGCTGCACGTGGCAGCCATGGACTCGAGCCCTTCCTGACAGGTGTTCTGCCCAGGGAGCAGTGGCGCTGCTGGAAATGAATGGTGCTCCTGGGTAAATCCCCTGCCAGAGACATCCATGTAAACTCAGCTTTCTGGTTCAGTTCAGAACATCTGAGCCTTGCTGTGATCTGATAGGTATCCATTGCAGTCAGAAATGAGGACGAGAGCTGGGTGCGCTGGGAAGGGGGAAGCTGGGGAAATTCAGAAGTGAAGGAGATGAGGCTGACCTAAATAAGAAACCTACATGGACAGGCAATTACCTGTGCTGTTTTTAAGCAGTAATTCACTAACTAGTTCAATGTACTCCTGGAGTAATGAGGTTATCACAGAATGCCAATAATACACCACAATGAGGGAGGTGTAGTTCCTGCCTTTTGATTCTTCTCATTCTGCCAAAAAGGCTTAAGGAATTAGTGGAGCCCTGATCTTCAAATCTATCACAATGGGATGGCATGCAATCACTTTCTCACATGCAGCAAAATCCTACCAATTTGCTTTCTGAAAGAAATGCAGGATTCAGTATAACCCACCATTAGCTGCTGATGTACTGATACATTTCCTCTGGTTGGTTTAGCTCTTCCTTCTGACTGATGGATTCAGACACACCTTCTCAAACTGGTCACTGGCTGCCCATTCCTGACATTATTCACCAAATTGTGACTATACAGCTGCATTTCCTTGCCATGCTTTATTTACTCATTGCAACCAGCAGAATAACAAAGGAAATTGAATTTCACTTAGCAAATGAAAAATGAAAGGAAAAAAAGGTTGTGAAATCAGCACCCATGGAAGCGTTAAAAAATGTGTGTGTGGCACTTGGAGACATGGTTTAGTGGTGAACATGAGGGTGGTGATGAACTGATGGTTGGACTTGATGATCTTAGAGAGCTTTTCCAACCTTAACGATTCTATGATTTATGACTTTCTCAGCAACAGGGATAATTTTTGCTTTCCTTTGGTCTTTTCTGATTTTTGTCCTCTCTAAGTTCTGAAATAAAAAAAGAGGAAGTTCTGCAGATTTTCTGAAGACAACCTGTAGTCTCTTCTGCTCTTCTGGTGTAATTTGGGGTGAAAGGTAAGATTGATTAATAGCATGGGACAACCCCATAAGTAGAGTGCTTAGCTAAAAACTACACCCACAGGTGCTTTCTCCATCAAAATATCCCTTCAGAAAGAACATGTAGAGAGAGGCAATTTATTTTAGCATTTGAATAGAACAAATCTTGTGACAAGCTGAGCAAAAATGAGGAAATACATATCATAAGCATCCGATCTTTTTCACAAATGAAAGCTTTTAGAAATGCATATCCCTCTTGATTAAAAATCAGACAAAGGCATGCACTACATACAGGGGAAGATAAAGGTTCAGAAAGCATAATTCATGTATTTATTTTGGGGCATTTGTTGTTGTTTTGGGGAGAAAAAAGAGCAACCACAACTTCTGAATAATGGTAAAAGATTTTTATCCATATATACAATTATTTTATTTTTCTTTTTTACCTTATTTAATGGTATCGTAGAATAATGTCATCTATAGTAGCTGACATACTACAACACATTAGATAGAATCACAGAATCATAGAATATCCTGAGTTGGAAGGGACCCAACAACACCATCGAGTCCAACTCCTGGCCCTGCACAGGAAACCCCAAGAGTCACACCATGTGCCTGAAAGTGTTGTCCAAACACTTGTTGAGCTCTGTCAGGCCTGGTGCTATTACCAGTTCCCTGGAGAACCTGTTCCAGTGCCCAACCACTCTCTGGACAAATAAACTTTTCCTAACATCCAACCTAAACATCCCTTGACACAGCTTCAGGCCATTCCCTCAGGTCCTGTCACTGGTCACCAGAGAGAAGAGATCAGCCTCTGCCCCTCTCCTTCCCTTTGTGAGGAAACTGTGGACAGATCTGAGGTCTCCCCTCAGTCTCCTTTTCTCCTGTCTTTGAGTTTAACTTGGTAAAAAAATTTTAAGGGCATCTTCTAGTTAACAGTGACTGAAACAGCCTATCTGATAATCAATTTCTTTCCTATTTCCTGTAGTGAAATGCTTGAGCATCTAGATTAGAGAATCTTCTACTTGTGGTATAATTAAATAATTTTTATAAAAAGCTGAACATTTTGATGAAGAAAACCACATATGAGGACACTGATTCATCAAAGGAAATAAGATATTTCCATCTTTACTAATAGCAGTTGTCCTTTATGATTTGGAAAATAACTAATATAGTTATTTCAAGAACCACATAGTCACTTCCAGAAGTTACCTACATTAACATATAGAACAGCATTAATCACATACCATGAAAAGATGTGGAAGTGATTGAAATACACTAAATAAAAATCAATCTGTCAAGATGTTTTAGAATCTCAGTTATATTTTGACCCTTTTATTATTCATGAAACTTAAAAGCATATTTGATTCCACTCTAACTTAGAATGAAAACAAACATTTAAATGTCAAAATTTCTTAGAAAGTCAGACCTTTTATCTTGGCGTCTTTCTATTCCTTCTTTGAATCTTTTTGCACTGGCTTTTGCTTAAATACAAGGGAGAGATTTTGTGCCAAGTTATTTCAAAGCAAAGTAATGGAGCCTCTGTTTCTTCTTTGAATTAAGCTAAATTGTGGCAGGACCTGGGTTGTCACTCTTGGTCTCAGTTTTGGCACTGCTTCCATTTTCCTGCAGCAATATTTTTTATTGCTTTTTTTTTTTTCCCTGGCTTTGCTGGTTTCTGACCCAGCATCCACCATCCCATCACCTAAACAAAAAGATTCTCATAGGGACTTCACACTGATTTTCATGGGAAACCACACAAGCAAAAAAGCAGGTGGCAGATGGGCATGACTCTGTTGACCTCAGCAGCAAACAGCACTGGAAATTGCAACCCCGGAGGTTCTGCACTCTCCCCTTTAGCTGACTAATTCCTCTCTGACAGAAAAGGATCAAGCAAAATTTTGTATATTTTCTTTGTCTTCATGGAGTGGAGTCAAGTCCGGAGGGAAATGAAGATCTTATGGATGTGAACAGGAAAAGTGGATAATGTGGGCCTTTAGTTATGGGGTCACCAGAGGGTTCCTTCACACAAGCTCCTCTCAGAACACGGTCAGCTGAAGCAATATCTACCTTAGTGATTTTTTACAGCTGATGACATGAAAATACAGATTTGTTCACATACCTGGATATGTGAGAGAAATACCAGCTTTGCAAGATGAGAACCAATTGCAGAAAAAGCATCTTGGTATGTGTCAGTTGATAAGTGTCATATATTCCCTGAAGCAGTCCACGCTGGAAGCAAGCTTTTAAGCCATCCAGCTTTGCTGTGTGCAGAAACAGAAAAGCAATTCATACTTTCGTGTAGTCTAAATGCCTTTAAAACTTCTTTCACTTCTGGGGAGCTTTTATTTGCACTCAGCTTCAGTATACTGAATTTAATGTGGCTATTTGGATCACTGTTGAAACAGAGACACAGAAGTTCTGCTCAGAAATCTTAGTAATTTCAAGATATTAGATCACTGTAGAATTTTGGCTGCCAGATAGAGATGAGAAATAACAGAGAAAGCTTGGGGGTTTTTGTTTGTTGTTTTGGTGGCTTTGGTGAGGTTCTTTTGAGTATTCAAATTTCAACCTGCTTGTATTTTAAAGAAAATTCCCACACGGTTTCTCAGCATTTTTCTCACATTTTATGTTTTTCTCCACTCACACAAAGAAAAGCATATAAACCAAACCAAAGAGACAGAGTAGAGTATATGAGAGTTTCACCAGAAACATGGAATAAGACTGTATAGGAATTGGATACATCAGGACTATTAGGTTAAAATGTTGGAGACGCTGCACAGGGTATTATCAGGATAAGTGGGAGTATAGAGTACGCTACCTACAGGGTGAGCTTCAGGGAGCTCACGCTACTTACTCTCATGAGAAGGTGGTTGAGGGACAACTCTGCTCTCAGCTACTTGAAGAAAAACTACAGAAGTGGTGGAGCCAAACTCTGCCTCCAGTGGCATGAATGTAACAAGAGGCATCAGCCTGCCATGGGATATTCAAACTGGACAATAAAATGAATCACATCACTAGTGGGACACTTCAACAGAAGAACAGGTGATAGGACAGCTGTAGACCCTCCATCCATGGAGGTTTTCACACCTTTATGTGTCAAGCCCAGTTGCCCTGATCCAGCTGATGCTGACAATAGTCCTGCTCCAAGCAGACAACTGGACCAGATGGCTCCAGAGATTACTTACAACCAACATTGTTATGATTCCACTTTGACAGACCATGGAAAATATGATAGAAAAGGATGATTTCATAAATTACCTGGGGATTTCTTTCATATCCGATGAAGAAAGAGAGCCTTCAGCTGTTGAACCAGAGGTACACAAACAAAAAATGTCCTCAACCTATTTCACAGTGATGTATGATGAAAATTTTATAAACAACATTATGCAACGGAGGGTGCAAAAAGGAAAATACAGAGATATGGGCTACAGTTCTCAAACAAAGTATTATTATCTCCTTTAAAAACAACTATCTTCTCATAGGGCTCCTTACTGTCTCAGAAATATTTGCCACATGAGTGATGTTGTCACACTGGATACAAATGGAACCCATCTGGAGGAAATGTCTGAGGGAAACAGCTGTTGAACCAGCATGAAGGGTTTCTCTGGGCTACTGTCTGAGAAAACAGGAAGTCCCTCTAATCAGAACTCTGCTAAGTGAAACTTGGATTCCCGTTCTGATGTTGTGTACAAGATGAAAAGGTACCTTCCATCTTTCCACAGCCCCAGGACACTCTTTCACTTGTATAATAATTGCTGCAATGCATCTGTAATGACTACAGCTGGGCAACATTTCCCTAACAAACCAGAAATAATTAGCAAAGCTTTCAGCAATCTTGGGCCAACTTCTGGCTGGTTTTCAGTCAACCTGAGTTAATATTCTGAGCACATTTCTATGCCAGATTTTGGCTTAAATTTATGCAGGAATGTGGGGTTTTTCAGGGTCACCTGGAAGTCACACCAGCTGGTTGATTTCTTGCTTACAAAGTCTTACCAAATGGAAATTGAGTAGTTTCAGATGAGCTATATTTTTGAGCCCCTTCAGAATGGAGCTAATATCCAAGACTCTTGAGTATGAAACTACAGAATATAAACCAAAAATAATAAAAAAAAAAAGTCCTTCAAACCCTTTGGCACAGAAATCCTCCGGTTCACACAGCTTCAGCTGGAATTTCTGTGCTTGTATTTAATTAGGTCTATATTTTTCAAAGGACTGTTACACGTAACTTCTTTCTTTTACTTGCCTTTTCACAGCAAATAAATTTAAGCCCCTGAGACAAGTGCAGTTAGCTATGAAACAGAGGAGAAAACTCCAAGTGTAACAGTACAGTCCCTTTGCTTGACATGTCTCCTTCGATTTTCCTAAGTGCTTTACTTAGCTATCTGTACACAGCTGTCTACAAAGCAAGACTGTAAATAAGCCTCAGATGTCCCAGAGGCTGTAATACAGTTTCAGCCCCTTTCCCCAAATGTACTAGACATCTACATGTGTGTGTCTTTAATAACTATATATATCCATATGTAAATATATGGAGAGAAAGGGGAAGGGAGTACAGAGGAAAGACGTGCGTTAATGAAGGCTTTTGTCAGTCTTTGACAAGAAAATAGACCATGGTCTTGGAATAACAGAATCACAGAATGGGTAAGGTTGGAACACAGGTGGGGTAATCTGAGTCCAAGTTTCCTGTTTTAAGCAGGGTCATCCAAGAGCACATGGCACAGGATTATGTCCAGAGGGTTCTGGAATATCTCCAGTGAGGGAGGCTCTGCAATGTCTCTGGACAATCTGTTGCAGGGCTCGGTCACCCGCAACATGCAGAAGTTCTATCTCATGTTGAGGTGGAACTTCCTGTGCATCAGTTTCTGTCCAATGGCTCAGCTACACCAAGCAGACCCTGGCCCATCCTCTTGACACCCTCTCTTCAAACACTTGTATACATTTTTCCCTCTCTGCCATCTCTTGTCCAGGCTAAACAGGCCCACCTCCCTCAGTAAGGGACATGCCCTCATAAGAGAAGTGCTCCACTCTCTTAATCATCCTTTTTGCCCTCTGCTGGACCTTTTCCAGGAGCTCCATTTCCCTCTTGAAGTGAGTAGCGCAGAATTGGACACGCTATTCCAAAATAAAAGCAAAAAAACCACCCAAATTTAAGGAAAAATTGTGAATTTTGAATTAAAATGTCAGCTGCTCAGTTGATATGCATTCAGATATTTTGTCTAATTAGCTAATAAATGCATGGAACTACTGACAGTTATTTGAAAACATTATGGAGCAGTTGCAGAGATTTAGACATGGTATCAATCTTCCAGCATTTGACCCTGGTAATTACTGCTTTGTAACTTCAATTTCCAACTCTTCTATACAACAGAATGAGTTTCAAGAAAAAAAAAATGCAATAGAGAAACAAAAACAAACGCTTTAACCATGTACAAGACATCGGATCTATGAGTAACAAGCTCTGTGAGCTTGTACAAAAACAATTCATAGCAATCAAGCTTGATTGTTTTTCTCAAGAATCAGTGAATGAAATTTTTAAAAAAATCAATAACAGAACAAAAAACATACCTGGATTATACTAAAACACTGGCTGTGGCAGTGTGGTCACTAAAGTAATTCTGAACTGAAAAAATGACAGAGCAGAAACAGACTATGGGGCCACAGAATATAATGAAAGTGGAGTAGAAAGTTTGTGGGATGCATCTAAAACAGCACAAGAATCAGTAGCAGGCTGAGTCTCCCCAGCCTCCCCAGCAGTGACTCGACAAAATGAGGTGAGCAGCACACGCAAGATATTCAAGTGATGCTTCAAGCACCTGTGGAGTAAAATTTCTAGCAGAAAGGTATACTCAGCAGCTATATAGGCTGACAGCAAATAATTAACCTATGTCCATGTCATAAAATATAAGGCAATATGATGTCATGGCATGAGCAACCATAGCATCACACAGGGAACACCTGAGCATTAATCTTAGCTCTGCTGCAGATTTCAGGTACAATGGTGTGCAAGGCCTCTGAACATTTTTAAATCTCACCTTTTCCTCCAGTTGTTGGTCATTTAATGAATGCATGATCTAAATTCTACATAATAAGAATGATCCCTATTCAGTATTTGTACCTTACCCAGTACACCAGGACAAGACATAGAACACAGCCTCTGTTAACTCTTTTTCCATGTAAAAGCATGGCAACAACTTGAACAGTCAAAATTTACTTACATCTGGTCTAGTAAGAGAATGAATCACTGTATGATTGAAGATGACACCATATGTTCTGTGAAGTAATATCCACAGTTTCCCTTGTGAAACAGCATTTATTCATTATTCATTCAAATAAGGAATGGAAAAGAGCTCATCTAGTAGAAGAAGATGCATGTCCCTGTTTCCCATGTACTTGCAAATGTTTACCAAGAAACAGAAAAAATTTCCAGGGGGATGGGATATTTATGATAAATAAATAAATAAATAAATATTACCTTGTCCAGATTTAGAATAAAAATATTAACAAGAAAATGTGGAGAGAATATGAAACTTCATGCATCAAGGACTGTTCCATTCTCTTTCACTGAAAGCTGAATTAGTTTACACTTCACACAGGGTAAGAGCTCAGCAGGTGACTCACTGATATTTCAAGGGTATATTAACCATATGGTAACATGAATACCATGCCTTCCCTCTCCACCAGAGGATCAGCCTGCCTTGCTTCTTGCAGTCTTCTTCTCGAGACTGTCCTTGCATCCACCACACCCATCAACAGGATCCAAGGCTCAGAGCATCTCTAAGTTCAGTCTTTGTACTCCAAACAGACTTACCCAATAATCCCCATGAGATCACACAGCAGCAGAGACCCTTGGAAATACATGCACAACTAAACATCAAGCTACCACTTAAATAATAACTTTTACAGACTAACATGAACTCCTTGAGCCCAAAGCAGAATAAATACAGACAGTACATCCATTAGCTGCAACTGAATAAAACATTGTTTATAAAATGGGTAATTTAGATCTGATTAATGTTTATAAATGTGTTTACATAAGAATCGGATACTAACCTATAGCTTTAAAGGATTTAATTAGCCATGGAATATTGTGTCAGTGTACAATGAAAAATAACCAATTCACAAAGGAAATGCAAAGAAAATCTGCAAGAGCAAATGAGGTCAATTAATTAAGCAATTTGCATAAATTTGAATGGTTATTTTCAGGGCATTTCTGACATTTTGCACTTCCTATTCCCATCACACCAACAAAAATAGTCTTCTGTCACCGTATTTATATGATACATCAATCATCTCATGGGAACCCAGACTACCAGCACACACCACAGTGTAACAGCTTCTACACACAAGCTTTCTGAACCGTGCAGAATCTAGCATCCCATTTCCAGCTGTACTATCTTATCACCAGCAGATGCATTTACAGGCTGTTATAGCTTCATTCTTACCTCCAAATGGAGGAAAAAATATGAAATATGACTTCATCTCCATTACACTTTTACATCCTGAATACCAAACAGATGGCAACAATTGCAGATGGGAGTATATTTCTTACACAAGAAGCCAAATGCTGCACAGCTCACCAAGTGAAATCTGTAACGAGCCACTTAATGAATTTAGTTTATCCGGATCTAAATTGGTGTAAAAGAGTAGAGGAATTTGGCCTAACAGTTACATATTCCCATGGTTACCCTGGGAATACAACAGCATTAACTTTCTCTTAATACAGCTGTGTCCACACAGATACTTTGGTTTCTTTTTATTATCCTTGTAACAATCAAGGCACAAATTAATATTTCACTATAATGTAATATTGCACCTACTCTGAGATGTTTTTTTACAACGCATTTTCCTGTACATTTCATGGACTGCACTATTGAGAACTGTGATTAATCTACTGAATGCTTCTATTTTGTCCCCATCTGTTTAATATAGTCACAAGTTAATTTTTCAATGGTGTATTTATTTATACAGCAATTCTTAAGCCAGAACTACAACTGATGCAAACAAACATTTACTTAACTGAAGGCAATGAAATAAAACTGCCTGACACAAGCTGAGAACCAGATTTGGTATACAATATATGTCAAGTGTTAGCATGGAACTGAAAATACCACCCAAATATAATTAAAAGAAACACTAAAGCAACCTGTAAGAAATACTTTTAGTTTGCTTCATTTTGTATCACTTGGAGACACCTGGGATTTTTATAAAGATGCATTTCAAAATTGATGTTAATGTGAAAATCTTGTGTGTGCACTGAAATCCATAAAACTTTCAGGGGCTGAAGGAATGCATTTAGACTGTTTCACGATGTTTGATTTGATTTTTATTCTTTTTAATGACTACAATTCTTTGTCTGTAAATCAATATATATTTCAAAATCAAAACAACTTTAACTACAGTAAGATCAAAATCGTTTATTTAGACAATGTAATTTTCATCCATTTCAACATTTGTCCCCTTGCTTTTTTTGCCAGACTAACCCTTTTCCTACAAGCATTTGTGATCAAACCATTCCAGTACCACCAAGACAAACAGATCTGTTTCTCTAACTTGCTGCCTTTTTGCTGTTACATGAAATTGCAAAATTCTCACAACCAACCAGCCAGCAAGCTTTGTGTCGCTTTAGGTCTTGCAAGCCCATTTTGCCTTCTTTATGCTGCTAAGTACCACTAAGTCACTATGGCTCTCAGGTATATTATTTAAATTGTTAAAAAATAACAGCAGCAGAAGTTACTTCTCCGACTTCCACACAGAGCTGATTTCTCACTAGAGCCTGTTTTTTCAAAACCCATCGTGTTTCCATCTGTCTCAGGCTTAGCCTAATCATGTAGAAAGCGGAATTTCCAAACAGCATGAAAGAATAGATATATTAACAAAAGATGATGTGATTAAGACAACCAACAGCTGGTAAAATGCCAGAGAAGGTCAGGAGTTTCACTCTCCCCATACTTTGTCTGCTCCCCCTCAGCTTGAGGGCTGAGTGTATTTTGGTTTCAACTGCCCAGCAAAGCCTGTTTTATGACACCATGGATCACTGAAATCAGAATTTCTTCCTCTTAACAACTTCATAATGAAGCAGAAATCCTTCTGACCCAGTTGGAACCTGTAGTGAAAAACAAGTTTAAAAGAATAACCTTGCAGTATTCTCATCAATTTGTCAGTGGAACAATTCACCAGGGGTGCAAGTGACTTGCTGAACCCACTTTGGGGGATGCTTGTAGTGAGTGCTAAGTATATGATTATGGTACAGGTGCTTATTCTATTATTTTCCCACCCCCCTTCATGAAGAGCTTGGAAGATTTTGTTATATGCCTGGTGGGGGAACAACATCAACAATAATCAAAATCCAAAATATTTTAAAATATGCTAATAGCAGAACCATCTTTAATTCAATGTACATTCTTATCTGAGGTATTTAAAAGCTGCAATATCTATTATAGAGTTTACAGCTCTCTGGGAATTACTCCTTGACTCCCATCAGGAAACGAAGTTGAAAGGGATACTTGGTGAGCTAAAATTCAACTTCTCTGTGGAAAGAAATGGAGAGTCCAACTTTGCCTTTTCAGGATGAAGGCAACACTTTTACCTGCTGCACTGTTTGCAGCAAAAATCGCTGGCATCTTGTGAGATGATTAAGATTAAAGGACATAGGCACTTTCTGGAGGAGCTGTTCAAGAAGGACAATTTTAAATTGTCCAAGCTATCTGCCTGCATCTTCGGCCATTCTTATGCCCTTAAAGCTCATACTAGTCATTTATTGAAGTATGGAGGATAAATATGCTACAAAGTCTTGCAATATATGAGCTACATTCTGGCACAAGTGTCTCAAACAGCACATGGAGTGCTCTAAAAAAGGCATCGCAGTCCCTGTGTTGTGTTGTCACAGAACACACAGTCCTTGTTCCCTCAGACATATCACCTCCATGCTATTCACTCTCCTTCCATATTCACTCCTCTCCCAAAATAACTGGAATCAACACTAAGTTGATATTTTCAGAAATAGGTGCCATGCTTGCAGAGCACAGTTCTTGCTTCTGGGCATCCAACGGTGCCTCCATGCCCTGGTTATCCGTGTAATAAACATGTCTGTTAGCAAAGGTACCAACTGCTGCACCTGCTCATGTTGAAAAACACACCAGAGAATTCCTAAGCACTGATGGCTGAGACAGACATAGTTCCAGGCAAGGATACAGAGATTTATATAGAATTTGGCAAAAGTGATTTTGGTCTGTAAAGGGTTTAAATGCACATACTACAAGTTTTCCTTCAATTTCTCTGCAGACTCTCCAGCTATGTCTTAACTAATAAATCAGAGATAGAGCAGAATTCTGAGGACTGTCCTGAGATTGTCACTACAGATTAATTGCCACCACAGTTCCTGGAATGGGTTTTGCTCCAGGCAAAGCTCAGGTATGTTCTGGGATTTGTCGCAGTAGGCTGTATGGATGAGGCTATACTGCTTTGAAAGGGGAGAGCTATAACTGTATGAATGTGAACAGTTATGTCACTTGCCTTCAGAGCCAGAAAGCAAGCCCTTTCCCATACTGTCTGTTCTTTTGATGAAAATATCCTCAGTCTTGGGGGAGCAAATAGAGCTTGAGAGTTGCTTGAGAGTGTCAGGGGGCTGTGCAAGCCCAGGGCACACAAACCGGGTATCACCTCATCCATTCTGGAACTTGTGAGGTTCATGCAATGAACTGTGCCCAAAAGTGGAACTAAATTTTGTTTTATTGAGTTGATTCACACCAAAAGAACAGTCAGAAGATTATTAATTTTTTTTTTGCAAATTGGAGGATCAGTTGGTCCGAGGTGTCAGATTGCACTGGTGAGATATTTGTTTAGCTGTAAAAACCCAGTGGATCCTCAGTGGGTGTAAATTTGTTCCATTACTATCAAAAAAAGCATCAGCTATCTCCAGGGGCACTGAACCAAGACAGAGGCATCAGGGCTGGTACATGAGGGGGTTGACAAGGATTACTCCTGGCTTTTCCCCATGAAAAGTGAGATGGGATATGGTGAAGCCATGAAGCCTTCCAAACCCAGGAATAAGCCACAGAAAAAGGAGAAGGATCCCTGAGTCAAACACAGATGATGAAAACTGAAGAGGGCAGCAGCATAAGAAAGAAATACAAAGTTTACCAGTAATCCTGCCTAAGTCCACCAGATTACCTTTAGTAGAGTCACGGCTCAAAAGAAATCGAAGACTACTACATTGTCTGAGGGCTTGATCCAGGGTCCTTTCACAAAGCTTTGTGCAGAGCTGAGAGAAGCAGATGAAATCTTCTATAAAAAATAAGATAGACTCTCTTGCCTTCGTGCTAAAATTCCTTGATAAAAGGAACTCCTCAAGGGTGTTTCAATACTTTAATCTGAACAGTGGCTAAGCATGAAATGGATGTTATTGGACTAACAGCTTCTGGGTGACTGTTCAGAGGTAATGGAATAACATCCAAATGCATTGAGAAGGGAAAAAAATGCTGAGATAAGTGAGTTTGGGGTGATTTATGAGTGAATTTCTGGATTTTCAGCATGACTAGAGAGTTTCATAAAGGCGTATATGAAGGTGTGAGTGTTTTCATCTATTTATAATGCAAATTAAAGAAAAATATTGAGAGGAGAAGAAAGATACATTTCTTAATTAGAAATTTATGGAAGTTTTTCCCACAATGAAAATAGCTATTTTTACCTGGGAGGTATTTGTAATAGTCCAGGGAGTCAGTGGTATCTTGTACATGATTTTGTTGTGATTACACCACCTTTGTTACAAGCCCCTACATCAGATGACCTCTAAAATATGAAAACAATCACTCTTCACTAGCATTTTCTAGGTCTCAGCTCTGGCAGACAGACTCATCAGCCTCAGGTGCTACTCCAGCCATCTCCCCATGCCTTAATCATTTCAATCTCTGCTTGAATGGTAAGCCTGAGAACCTCTGAATGCCCCCTGGCTGGTGGCAGCCAGACTGACTTCGTGAAGTCTGGAAGAAGACAAGAAGCTGGTTAAGCTTGTGGGCTCAAATTAAATGGCTGACAGTGAAATCTGCTAACACCTTGCTCCTTAGAAAAGCATGGGAGGGTTTTGGACAGTAGCTAGACCTGACAGCTTCTTACAGATTTGTAGCTTGTCCTTGGAAAGAAAAACAACAGTAAAACAAACCCTACAACAATACCTTTTTCAAGCAGTGCTCAGTTTGATACTGGCTTTTATTGTTTACTAAGGAATCTTGAAAAACTTCTCACGAGGGCCATTATCAAATGTCTTTTGGTAATACTGTCTGAGCACTGCATTTTCCAAAGGCATTTGACAAGGGCCAGTAACAAACATGTTTGATGAATTTAATTTACTGTGGGACAAGAGGGAGCATTTTGACTCTAAGATTTCCTGAGCCAGAGATGGAGGTTTTGTTTTTTAAGAGTTTTGATGAGCTTTTCTTCCCTTCCTTAATTTTTTTTACTTATTTTTTTGTCACATGAAAACTCTTGGCTTCTGCAGCATCAACTTTAACAGATGATCTGTTTGCAATAGTAGACACAATGAACCATCATTTCCTATTTATCTACTCCAGGCCAGTCATGACCATACAAAAATAAAATCCTCTGCTGTTCAAGCATCTCTTTGCAAAATCATTCTGCTCTTTTTCTCTTAGAATCTGCAGCTGGCCGTTTTCAGAGAAATTATACTGGGCTACAAGGATTTATAATCTGACCAAAAAGTGAAGTTTATGTTCACAAGTCACACAAAACTGTTAACTCTGTCTATACCAGTGTTGAGGTGTAAATACTCATGGCTGCAGAGTGTTATCCTGCAGATTATGGCACCACTCCCTGTAGCAAAGAGGGAAATGTCACCCTGTCCCTAGGCTGTAGATTCCCTGTGCGAAAGTTATTATGTGAGCTGAAGCTACAAGGACCTCACAAAATAGTATCCATAGCCTTTCAGAGACCCACTATCAGGCTTTCCACTAGTAGAAACCTGCATTGAGGCACCAAAATTTAATCCAGAGGAGTTCCTGTATCATTTAATACCTTGGGGCAAATTTGGTGTTTATTAAATGTCCCCTGGAGTTAATTAAAGTCATCCCATCCGCAGCATATGGTCATTATTCACTACTTAATGTTGCTTTTTTAGGGTGTAACCCACTAGGGAAGATCACAGGGCACTGCCTTGCTGAAGTTAAAGGTCTTCTGCTTTCTTCAATGCTGTGTTTTTTGGGGAGATTTCTCTGATGTATTTCTGCTATTTAATATTAATTGCTTATGTACAGCATAACCTACCAAAACCCTTAGCTGGGAAACTGCTGATGTCACTCTATGGCTTCTTTATTAACTCAGATCAACTGGCCAGCCAGGCAAGTGTCTGAGCTAGGCTGTAAATCCTTGCTGATATTCCTAAATGCAGTGTATTCTTTACAAAAGATTAAAGTACACAGACTCACTTAAAGATCTGCTTCCACAGGTTAATATTTTAAGGGTTCTTTGTCAGATCCCTGAAAAGTTTCTGGTGAGGCTAAGTAGGAGCTGAAGCCATGAGCCATGTCTGTATTTAGTTTATAGTTTGGTTTTTTTACAGTTCAACACTGTAGACAATGTCACCAGGTTTCTAAGCAAAGCACAAGAAACAGACTGAAAATAAGAATGTCAAAGTCACTACCTCTTGCATCAGCCTTCTCTGACACTTGGTATTGTTGAAGCCTCATAAATAAAAGAAGTGTGACATTTGCAGTATCCCAGTTTGTTGGGGATATATTTCACAAGTCACTCATTTTAAAACATATATCTCCTTTGTAAACGAAACTAAAGTCTCCACTTGTGTGTTTCATTTTCTTCTTTCAATGACAGATTTAATTTTTAATTAATACTCATTCTGAAGAGTCCAGATTAATTGAAGGTGAAAATGAAGGAGGGACAAAAATGAAGGAGATAAAGAAAGATGATGAGAGCAAGGTGATATGTACACATAATTTTACTTGGTTGAATCTGGAACAACCACAGTGCTCCTGTACTAAAGCTACAGGAAATTTATCCAGGTGATCTGCCTTGAGCAACTACTACACCCTCAAAGCTCTATTGTACATCTGCAGTACTTTCTAATTCAACTCTGCCTAAGCAGCACTATACATCCATAGCACTTTCTCCTTTTGCAAACTACATTTTCAGTTTAGCATGGAAATATTTATATGGCAAACCTCAAATAAAAAAAAATCTCAGGGAAATTTTTTTTATAAGATGAAAACTGCACAGAAGCTAGAGATTCATTTTCCCTGCTGTTTGCAACTTTTTTCCATCTTTGTTTCCAAAACGTTCTAGATTTTATTTTAATTACATAAATCTTTAAAATCTTTCCAAAGTTTATTAGGTTCCCTCTTTCCACTCACAGTTCTAATGTATTTCAGTGCAACTTTCCTCTTTCCATTCACAGCTGTAATGTATCTCAGGGCAACTTTGACATTCCCTTTGACATGCCTGACAGGAGACTGGTATTGTATTGCTCATTTTTTTCATCCTCCTCATCTCACGATTAAAGTATCATAATACTAACTAGCTCAGATAAGATACATTTTTATCCCACTAAAATAAATCTTTTAACATGTATGGGCAAACATGTTTGACTAATAAAAAAACCCCAAACATATTGATATTGCAGTCAGGGAGCCTCTTTAGCATTTATTTGAAACAAACCTGAATCCTGAAGCCTCTAGGAAAGACTGTTTAAAAAAATTGGGACAAGATCTTGTAAAGACAAACAGCCTTCTTTTAAAAGTCTTATTTTAAAAGCCTTATTTTTTCAAACATATACTTATCTGCATACATTATGAAAGACCAGTAATGAAGGGGTATTTCTAACAAATCCGAGAGATAGCCAATGGGGTTTTAATCCATAAATAAAATCCAAATCTATTAAGCAAAGTTTACATAGATGGTAATACTACTTTTTTTTTTTTAAATTATTATTTTTCTAAAGTTATTGCTATATATTATGGAGGGAAAAAACGAAGGCACTTGTGAATTCCAGTCTGCTTCGTGTTTGAAACAAATAGTCAAATTCAGGTTGAGCATAGGTTTAGAGTCTTAATCAGATCAATGAAGTGACATAAGTATGGTTGGTAGTTAAACAGAAAGAAAAGTTCTTGAGCACGTTAGACTGACACACAGAGAAAAAGGGATTTTCACAGCACTTCTAACCACAAGCAAAAATAAACATAAAATGGTAGCTCTTTAGAACTAAAAATTTTCTGTAAAATATCTTAAGGATGTAATCAAGTTATTTGTGCATTTGTGGGAGAATGGCTGAATGTATATTTGTCCTTTTTAAACCAATAGCCAATATTTAAAGCCATTAATGTAAAATGGAGACACACATTCAAATCCTTTCCTAACTCAAAGATAGAGGGGTGATACATACTAAAAGGCTCTGAAATTCTTCTGGAAAGAAAAATCCCTCTTTGCTCTTCCATACAATATGTTAAGAATCTTGATTTTATCACAGAGAGGGAAGGGCATTTCATAAAATTTTAAAAAATCAGTCATACACTGGGAAAATCAGCTCCTCTGCACCTCCATCAATAACTGACAGCTTTAGATCATAGATCCAGGGGAATAATTTCATAAGTGGGTAGAAGTAAAGCGCTGTTATTCGCCAGTCAGCCAGCCAATGGGCTGGGACATAAACCAAGCTTTTCCAATGTGCATGTCGTAACAACCTGCCTGCATTTTTTAAATACCTGCTTCAAAACATCAGGAAACTGAGGGGTGAGGGGATAGTGCATTTGCCTCAATTTTTCTGAAGGACTGGACTTGTGGGAAAAAAACCTATCACAAACAAAAACAACAAAACAACAACAAAAAAACAAACAAAGAAAAAACCCACATGAAAATCAAGACTTGAATGATATCCTGAAGTAAATTTTAATCACTGGAAAAAATAACACTATTCAAACACAATATAAAATTTGCATATTAGCCATTGCCACAATATAAGTGGATTTTTTCACTATAACAGCAAACATTCAAAATTCCATTAGAGGAGTTGAGGGTCATCCTTAAAATTGGATCACATAGTATTTCTGATCATGCTTCATTAGTTCTGGGCTCTGTGGAACTAGGACCTAGGTAACTTGGGCATCATTTTTTTTATATTTTGATCTATCTAATTATCCCCTCATTCACAGAAATAATATAAATCTATCACTTTTGCTTTACCAAATTTATGACAGCATTCTGCTTCTTGGCACTCGAAAGTGTCCAGGAGTCATGATATCAAATAAGCATTCACTCTTGGTAACTACTGTCTGCATTTTATATGTGAAGTGTAAGACCAACAGAAGGCCATTTTATCTGACAAGGAAAAAGTAATAAAATTAGCTTTCTATTGATCTTCCCCCTTGCTTTCACAAAAATGACAAAGGCCTAATTCCAATAGGTATCACAGCTTTGTTGGCAATTTAAATCTAGAGAAGCATCTTGCCTGTAATTCTGTTAATTAAATGCAAAATTAATTATATAGCTCTACATATTGAAAGGCTGAGCAACCCCAGCTCTCTAAAACTGTCTTCACAAGGGAGGTGTTCCAGCACTCCCTATTTTTGTGGCCCACCGCTGGACCCACTCTGGAATATCCACATTTTTCTTGAGCTGCATTAAATACTCCAAGTGGGATATTCATGAGAATGGAGTAGGAGTGAATAACTTCACTTGACCTGCTGGTCACATTTCTTTGGGTGAAGCCCAGGATACAATAGTCTTTCTGGGCTGGAATCAAACATTGCCAGTCCATGCCCAGTTTTTATTCACCAACATCCCCAATTCCTTCTTTGCAGGGTTGTTGTCAATCCATTCATCAACCAGCCTGGACTGATCTGGACCCAGGCACAGCACCAGGTAATTGGCTTTTTTAAACTTCATGAGGTTCACCTGGGCACACTCCTCAAGCCTGTCAAGGTTCTTCTGGATGGCATTCCTTCCCTCCAGCAAATCAACCACACCACTCAGCTTGGTGTAATCTGCACAGGAGCTGAAGGTGCACTCAGTCCCACGGTCTATGTCATTGATGAACATATTAAATATTTTTTTGGTCCCAGTATGAACCCCAGAGGGACACCACTTGTTACTGATCTCTGTTTGGATACTGAACTTCTGACTGACACATTTTGGATGCAACAATCCAGGAAATTCCTTGTCCATTTAGCCATCTATCAAACCCACATCTCTCCAATTTAGAAGCAAGAATTTTGTAGAGGACACCTTACAGACCTCCAGGCAGATGACATCCATAACTCTTCCCTTGTCCACTGATGCAGCCACTCACACAGAAGGCCATCAGATTGGTCAGGATGTGTTGCCTTTGGTGAAGTGATATTGGCTGTTTCTAATCACTTTCCTGTCTTCCATATGTTTCAACATGTTTTCCAGGAGGATCTCTCCCATGACCTTACCACACATGGAGTTAAGGGGCTACCAGGTTAGCAGTTCCCAAACTCCTCATTTTGACTATTTTTGAAAATGGGCATCATGTTTCCCTTTTTTTCAGTCAATGGGTCTTCACCAGACTGACACAATTTTGAAATAAGATAGAGTGACTTGGCAACTACAACTACTGGTTCTCTCAGGACCTTGAGATGCACCTCATCAGGTTGCGACATTTCCTAAGAGTGTTTAAACTACAGCCTTCGAGCTTTGAGTTACCCCTGGCAAAAAGGAGAATTCTAAAGGGTCCCTCACCCCAAATAGACTGAAAAACATTTGCTTTTTTAATAACTGAATATAACAAAAGGAAGTCAAACCCCATTTGATATATTGCATTTGTCAGGTTGTTTATCATAGCACAAGTAAATCAATGTAGTAGTCATTCAATTAATGAGATACTGCAGTTATCAAACATTATGTTTGTCATCAGTTATATCAAATTAATCATAAGAATCAGTTACCACAGTTAGGAAACCTCTTAACATTATCAATCAGTACCTAATACTGATAATAGGAGGAATTAAAGGGATAGAGTTATAGACTTGAAGATCAATAGGACTTATCAGATTTTATAATGCTAAATAAAAGTTAATCAAGTCAAATTCAATATCTCATTTTTGAGAATAAGGTCATCTCACTTTGCTACACCAAAACTTAAGCAAGCCTTCGTCCAAGCTGTTCTGTCTCAGTGTGTCTCTAGTTCTTTCTAGTTTTGAATGCAGTGCAGCAAGAAGATATATTGTATGTTGAAAGGACTGAATGCTCGAGAAATATATTTTCTTTAATTTCCAAGTAAAATACCAGCTGGAAAAAAGCCTTTGTTTTACTTTGTTTTACAAAATCCAGGAGCAGTGGGGAAGAATTGTTTAGAAAAATATTGAACAACTGCAACAGCTTTATGACAATTCTAAACAGGCATAGGAAATTTTCAGTATTACACAAAAGGCAATGAAATTATATGTACACAGAATTGTATGGAATTTGTATCCAATATATCCCTTTCCAGCTGCACATTTCTGTAGTCTCTATGAGCAAATGATATGTTTAAAGTCACTACTGTGCACATTCATAAAGAAGTGTAGATATGTATGTTTTCTTTCCAGTCCATTACTTTCAGTTCTATTTTTTTACCTTGATGTTCTCTCCTCATAGCAAACAGAAAATATATTTTCTGTATGAAACTGTATAGATCCAAGGTGTTGTGCAGCCACAAGTATATAATGAACAGGAAACATGTAGAGTTCTTGGGCAAAGCACTGCAGTGGTGGATAATAAAGATATTTCAGAAGAATCTGTAGCTTGTTCACAAAACCAAGAAACTGCATGTGTCTAAAATGGAAAAGAAATCACACCCACACACACCAAGTAAACAGTGTCTTCAACTGCTCAGACAATGGGAGGCAACTCTGACACATATCTCCCTTCTTTAAGAGCAGAAAAATTATTTTTAGCTGATTCAAAAGAAAAAAGTTCTAAAATCAAGTCTATAAAATTAAATATTCTCTCTTGGACATACTGTATACGAAAAACAGATGTATTGATTTTCCCAGTGGAAAAAAAGTTAACAGAGTAATATAAATCATCAAGTTAAATAATAAAATTAAATAAAATAGTAAATAAAAATTACCTGCAAAATCTGAATTTTTACGATGTTTCATTACTTACTTAATTTTTTTATTAGGTCTTCACATTTTTCATTTATGACACTTTTTTTTCTGGTTTTCAAAAAACTTATAGCCAAAAAAATGGTAGATCAGCTAAACAGCTGAGAAGTCTGTACAGACCAGCCAGGCTTCTTAAACCCAAAACTTGATTTACTTTGCTAGCATGACTATAGCATTCAGATCCCAGAATTACTGAAACAAAAAGTAGTCTGCTTTTCATATAAAAATTTGAGGATCAGTTCAGTTGCCTGAAAAAAACGCACATCCAGCATTGATTAAGAAGGTCAAGAGTAACCAAAATATTCACAAAGCAGCTGGGTGTAACACAAGAACTGACAGAGACCTGCAACTTTTTTGGACAGGTAATTGGAGATCAAGCAGCATGTGCTAGCGTATCATCCTATCATATGACATCATGTGATGTGCTGTGATACAATATAAATAATAGATAATATCATAACCTAATATAATATTTTATTGTATCACAATTTCCCCCGGAAAATTAACATCTCCACAAGGAATATCTTGATTTTTGTGGATTGGATTTTTTAAAAGTATTTAAAGAATCTTAAATCTTCCCCTTCTGGAAAACACCCTTAGGCTGTCTTAAAAGATCACAGAGGCCAGTCACTAAATTGATCCCTTTCTACCTCTACATGAAATAAAACTGAATATAGCTGAAATAACTTAGTTTCTTACACACCTGTTTTGTTCTCCTGTCTTTCTGTGTTAATCAGTCATCATCTCCATTAGTTTTTGTTCCTCTCCTAGAAGACCTCTTGTAAAAGGGGCCTCACTTCCTGCTTAATTTATAATGCTGGTGTCCTCTAAAAATAAAAATTATCTGTTCTCCTTCAATGACCAGAGTCAGTCTCCAAAAGCACCTGGCTCATAAAGAACCCGCTTTAGGCAATGTAGACCTATTTTAGGCATCTAAATGCCAATTTATTCATACTAATATCATAACACCAACTGTAAAGTGCACTGGGTTACTGTGTTTTGAATACATGAAAGCAGTTCTTTGTGCATTTTGGTAAATATATGTTCCCAGACCCTTTCAAAAGAATGTCTCCTGAGAGATGGGTTTTGTGTACATGTTGGCTTTTGTTTGAATCCATTACAACCCTCCAGATTTTTTTTTTCTCTTTCTTACAGGCTTTTTCATGAGTTTTTAAAAGCCTCATAGTTACTCTTCAATAACTGAAAACAACTCAGAATTTGTAATTGCCTATTAAGGGAGGTCAGAAATGCTTGTACTACAAAGCAGTTCAGATCCAAGGGAGATTATGTTATTACATTATTTTTGGATTGTTACTTTTGCAAATTGGCAGATTTCTTTTTTTTTTTTTTTTACTGGTAGATACATTCATCTCACACTACTGTAGAATAGCAAGAGTCAACAGCAGGATGTGTGTAGGAATTCATAACTATGAAGAAAAGCTCAGCTGACAAACTGTGCTGGGTTAGTGTTGGTTACACAAATCTCATGTGAAGGTTAGCAGGATGGCTGAACTAGGGACAAAACAAGGAAGCAGCAACAGCCGCAATTCCAGAAATATTTTGAACGTTGTTACATTTTGGTAATTGAGGGAAAAGTGTTTCACCAGAGCCTTGTGAAAGTCAGACTGGGGGTGAAAGCAAACTGAATTTTGTTCAGCCCAGGAAAGTTGATTTTGAGTGTTTCAAATAAACTAGCAGAGGATTTTGTAGGTACTACACCCAAGATGCAGTCATCTCTTCAGTAAGGCTTGCAAACTAACAGCATTCTGAAATACCAGATTCCTTCTTGTATTGCGATTAATTAACTAATTAGGGCTAGGAATCTTCAGTTTCAGGTTATGTTTTTTCTAATCCTCACATCATTGAACCAATTGCTGAGTAAAACAAGGAAGAATCTGTGAGAAAAAACAATCTAAGTAAAATATCTATACAGACAGCATAAACTGTGTTATCTGAGCACTTCAAAACAGTTAATGGAGTTTATCTTGGCAGCTTCACTGAGAAATAGGGGAATGATATTAAATTTTAAGAATCAAAACCTGAAATACAGAAAGCCAAGGGTCAATATTAAAAACAAACCAACCAATAAAAATACTACAAAACAAACTTTAAGAAAGCAAAAGTTTGATCTGATAATTTTAGTTTTTCTTCGTTTTTGTTTCATCGATGCCTCCAAATTTAAATCCTTGTATTTTAAATCCTTGAACATTTTTTAGATGTTCAATAGTCTGCTGCTTATTTAAACATCTATTTATTACAAGGTTTTGTTTTTTACATACATAATACTTGGATTTGATTGCAGATATTTGACTATTGTTACATGTATAATTGAGATTTTATGTAATAGTCATACCTACAAAATTCATGGTGATCTATATGCATATGCTCAGGCAGGTAAAAGCATTTTTAAAGCAGAAAAATAATTAAGTAGGTAGCATTAGCTATTAATGGTCCATGAAAGTTACTGAGGTACCCACTTTCCCGGTGAGAAATCTTTCCTCTGAGTATTATTGAAGGACCATGCCCAACAAAGACTTCAAGTATTGAGCATCTTATGTCAGTACAGTGTAATTGATTTTGGTAGGATTTTGTGTTACTGGATCCAGGTGCAGAACTGGAGTCAAAATCAGACTGGAGGGAACATTGATCCATGATGGTATTGTGATTCCTGTGTCTCTGTGCTATTGAATCACATCATGTTTGAAAGTCATTGAATTAACATGAGTATGCCTGCAAATAAATGTGAGGCTTTTGCAGACTGCAGCACAAAGTATGTCGAATTACCCTCTGAATGATTCAGCCAAAATTTCTAAATGACTGGCTCACACAGTTCATGGAGTTTATAATTAAAAGTATGCAGGTGCATGAATATGGGTGCATTTTTCTTGGATGCGTTTCAGAAATCTATAAAGCTTCAGACATTACTAGATATGTGCTGAATTAACCATAAATAATTCAGGTAGCCCAAGAACCTCTGCATCTGCTGTTTTGCAAGGAATCTGCATGTACTGCTATTAGCTTTCCTTCTACTCACTGCAATTATATTTGCAATAGGAGTTTGCTATTTAAATGTACAGCAGTTATTTGACAGAATATTTCTTATACCAGTGTGCTATGTCAAGTTTCTCCAAGATATGTCAATACATTATTTTGGGGTCACAGACTGATGTAATGTGATTCTAAATGTCAAACATGAGAAAAAAAGTAAATTACTTCTCAGCTTTGGACAGACAGATCTGTTCTTATACGTAATACTCTCTCTAAATTCTTGATAGCTTTGTAGAAGATCATGCCCTTAATAAAAGTACTTCTTCTGCATTTTTGACTTGCCTTGTACTTTTTGTTTTCTTCCCTTTGGTAAAACTGGCTCATGAAGCACATTTGGCTCTCATATGCTCTTAGTTATCCTAGAAGCATAATAAATGCAGGAAATTAGTTAAAATTAAAAAGAACTAACAAAACAGGTCAACTTGTTGTAAACACAAAAGAAAAAAAGATTAAAAGAGAAGCTGACTATTTTGAGCTCAGTTCAGATGTATGATCTGTAGTCCCTTGAGTAAAGATAGGTGAAGTGTGTTTTCCGCTGAAAAATATAGATTTGTGTCAGTCATAGAAGCTATCAAAAAGTAAGTTAAAATAATGCTTTTTATTTCAAAACTTTTAAAATAGCAATGATTTTTTTTCCTGAAATTATTTTTGCAAATGCATTTGTGAAAGCAATTTGAGACAAAAAAAAAGTTTGGTCTTTTGCAGATTTTGAAATAAAATGTATTTTTACTTAATGATAAAAGGATCCTTACTTTTGCGGAAAATAACATAGTTTGTTCAGTCCAAAATATCTTTTTTCCAGAGCTCACACAAAACCATTATTTAATTATTTGCTGAGCTCTACTCCCGATTTTAAACAAAATCACTAACGGCTTTGTATAGCTCAAATATCCTTTTTACTCCTATTTTTAAATTACATTTTTCTTAACTTATATATTTATATTACTTACATATATTAACTTATGTATTATATATACTAACTTATATATTTATATATGTTATGTATTTCAAGAGAGGAAGATGGTCTTGAGATAACAGACTGTGGCAGAGTACAGATGATGTCTGCTCAAGTCCCAAGGCGGTCTTAAAGTGGTTTTGCATCCTTGTGTATATAAAATACCCACCAAAATTGGCTTATTCACTTGAATTATTGCACATCAGCTGGAGGTTGCTGCCTCTCACAGGTCAGGCCACCCAGCCGAGGTTCACAGTCCGACAGTTGCAAACTGGTTTTAAAATGAGGTGGCAAAGGAGACCCTGCTGTGAGGATGAAAAACTACTCTGGCTTCCTTCAAAGCCCAAGTTGAGTGACACACTGCAGCCCCTAAGGAATAATTCTTTAATCAACTGCTATACACTACATCAAACATTTAATGTAAGTAAGCAAAACTGTGATTTGATCACTTGTGGGAATATTAGGTTCTTGTGTTGCTTCTGGGGACCCAATGCTGCTCCTTAATGATCTTTTGGACCTCAGTTTCCACTGTTTGTTCCTTTCTATCTCCAAATCTTATCACCACTCTGTTTAAATTCTTATGTACTCTTCAAAATAAATTTATTTTATCCAGTCGGTTTGGGGGTTTGGTGACTGTCAATCCTCACGTCTCATTCACCCCAATATGTAGTGTTCATAACTGACTCTGCCCTCTTCCTGTTGCTGTTACATGAGCTGCAAGGCAAGTGACACATATTTATATTCTTATAAAACTTTTCCTCAGTTCTTTGCTTGCCAGCTTATTAGGCTGGGTGGTTCTTAAAGCCTCCCATACCACTGGAGTAATGTTTTCCCTTGACTCTGTAAAGCTCATGTAATAATCATGATGTGTTGCAAAAAAACTTCTAGGAAGATCCACTGAGCTGGCAGGATTCTCAGGATCAGCAGGGGGACCAGAGGGAGGGGTGGGGACAGTCAGGGGGAGCCCCCAGCCAAGAGCATCAGGCACTGTAAGGGTCTTTCAGCTACACAGAACAAAGAAGTAATTTTGTATTAGTTGAGCAGATCTGGTAACCTCTTTCCAAAGTCCAAGATAATTAGGAAAACGTCCAAAAGTTACTTCTTTGGAAGAAACTGTGGTCTATTTCCCTGACAGATAACTTTTCCAGAAACTAAACCCATGATTTTTCTTAATATGGGCAAAATAAATTGGTATTTGTTTTTCTCTATACTAAAAAGTAGTTTTGATAGGACGTATTCTATCTCTCAAACTGAGCTCCCCTTCACTATATAGCAATCAATACTGTGATAAGCTTTTTAAACTTTTAAACTTGCTCAACAGTTTTGTATATGTTTAACTGCACATGTGTATAAAAAAGTACACATTTCAAAAGATATTTAAAAGATATTCAAAACATATTTAATTTTGAAAACTTTCGGCTGTTACAACATTATACAAAAAATATAAAATATTATGAGTGAATTTTTGTAGAAGGGAATACATGACCTAACTGGAAAAGAAAGGGAAATCTGAATTATAGAACACAGAAACCCTTAAAAAAAAAAAAAATACAAGAGGCTACTGAATACAGAAATCTAAGGATTTTCAAGTTTCTGACTTTCGGCATCTTTATTTTGGTGAGGAATAATAGCAAAATTGCCCTGGCAATATAAATCCCAGCAGAACTTGCAAACCTTGAATCAGAATTAATTTCCTTTTGTCTTTGCTGTAATAATGAGTATATATGGAAAGAAATCTCCTATTTCTGTTTTCTTGAAGTGTTTGAAGATTGGTGATGGGGGATTTTTAGATAGACGTCAGAAGTAAGAACATCTGCAGCTCATAGTTCCGTGTTGCACATTTGCTATTTATGTTATAGGGCTGCATGCTGGAGGCAGGAGACCAAATTCACAAAAGGGAGTTTTCAGATTCCAGCATTATCCCAGGCTGGATAAAGCGTGTGCACACACAAATGCCAAGTCATTTGCCAAAGTCACAGAACCAATAAATGGCAAAGCTCAGGAAAATCTCTTTTTACACCCAGGCAAGGGTCTTAACAACTTGACTGTGCTGGTTTCCAACAACCCATTTTGGAGGATTATTGCCTCTGTAAAATCCTTGATTTGAATGATACAATTCACATGGGAAATCCTAATCTGTTAGGATTTAGCCCAGAGCCCAGACCTTTTTTGCCTTGCTGGTGATGAACTTCTGGACCCCATTAGGAATGTACCATCCTTTCCATTCTGAAAGAAGCCTGTCTGTACATTCTACATGTTTTTCTCATGTGTATGAGTAACACCAACACAATCTTCCCTCAATGGTGGATCTACGTATTAGCAAAATAGTTAAAATACTCCTACTATCACTATGTTGATATTTTCCTGGTATTCCTACAGATTGCTTGGGAAGGTGCGCAGAGGCACTAATAAGCTTGTACTGTAGTGATGCTTGAACAAATCATTCTCTCCAATTAGGTTGTACTCAAACCCATATGTTATTGCTCCTCTAGTTCTGCGGAAAACATAGGGGTTAAATATTTTCATAATTCCACTTGCCTTCTTTCTGGGTGCAGAATTTTAATATAATTTGTGGAAGAGAAGGTCAAAACCTATAAAATCAAGCTCTTCTCCAACATTTACATACAACCTAAGAGGTAAATGCAGACATTAGCCTGAGTAAAGGCCTTTTACACTGGAAAAACTAACAGGAACCACATTATTGTTATAATTGCTGTCAAAAGATGAGATTTAGAGGTGAGAAAGAAAAGAATTTAAATTTTAAAGAACTTTTATGGAAGGGCTTACATTTTCCCAAGTAATATCTCCCATTAATTTAACATGTTCATTGTTTTCCTAGCCATAGCCACCAAATTATTCTTCCTTTTTCGCATATAGTGCTGATAGCTGCTGATGGATTAGTTTGTTTACAAAGTCTGCAGCTCAACAGATTTTGAAAAGTGCTGCAATTCAGAATTTAATAGCAGGTTCTCTTGAAAGTGGAAGGTCAGAATTAAAACTGTGTACCATGAGGCTGTCACTGTGAGAATGGGTTTGGTAATGGTCTCAGAGGAACAAACAGAATGCACAGCAGCAAAATTTATTACATAACTTAAACACTCAGAAATATGTTTGAGATTGATATGTAGGCATTGGAGGCACTTTAAAAATGGAGCATTTTGGAGACCATTTTGACAAATTATACTTCCTTCAACAATTGGCCAGCAATAGAAGCTGTGTCACTTCTAAGTGCATCTAAATTGCCTAGTACTATTAAGAAGTCATTTAAGCTTCAGTGGTGTTTTGTCTGATTCTGAAACTGAGCACTTAAAATGTATGTCTTGTCCAAACACACAATGAAAACATTATTTTTAACTTTCTTTTTAAGCCTGTCTTTCTCCACAAACATACACACATCCCCAGCTGAAAAGAAATAAAATAGTAAATGATGATGACATGTTCTATCAAACACATGAGTGGAATAGGATCTATCACTGTGTCAGTCTGGGTATAAGAGCTTTCTTCTAAGACTCAAGGGGATAGTAAAATAAGAAAGCCTTTTTTTAGCACTTTACATGATTCGTGATTTAGACACAAAATCCACAAGTTTCATAAGCCAAGGAAAAGCTTAGGTAGATACAGAGTAATACAGAATAAGTGAGATAGATTTTTGGCTTAACAAACCACTCAGACGGACATAATAATTTCTACATTTTTACAGTAAAATGAGTGGGAGAAAGCTTCTGTGGAAATTACTAGGTATAATTTACAAAGTCATACCGACTATTGCAATTTATTTCTCTTACATCCCTATATATTTCTGCTGTGCCTAGAACTGGTAAGAGTCAAAGCACTCATAATTATCAAAACCAAATCCTATATTCAATAGCCAGTGGAAATGGAGGTTTTCTCCTCTGCTCAGTCATGTAGCTATTTTCTCCACCTATTCCAATGGATGGGAAATGTATAGGCTATTACAACACAGCCATTGCTCAGTCTTGCAGTGGTGCACTAAACAACTTAGAAATTGCTGACAGCATAGGTGTTCATAAGTGGCAGCTCAATGAATGTAAAAAAACCTGACAGTCTATTCTTAAGAAAGGATGGGGATAATAATGTGCTGGCTCTGTGTAAATCTTGTAGTCATTCCCAATGCATTTCCTTGAACTCAACTTTTCAAATGTGTCTTTTAATACTGAGGAAGAAGTCTCTACTTGTTTGAGCAAAACTAACTACTTTGTTCTTACTGTCCTTCTTACAATTCACTTTTGTTCTTACATAAAATAAATAAATTAACTGCAAACTGCTGCTATGCCAAACAATAATCCTGGCTTTTTCAGGGTCTCCAAGCTGTCTGTATTGCTGAGATTTCTATTTAGATTGCAAGATTTCTCAGGCAGAGAAGGTCTTCTTTACTCAAATTTTGTGTGATCCCCACTCCAATGAGAACTTTATTCCACAGGAAATAAATCTTCGAGGAAGTACAGAACTTGAAAAAACTATCACAAGGAAACTGGTGTATAAGTATGTGATAAGTGAGTGACTCCTCATGCATTGATGATAACTTGAAGAACAGTAGGAATTTTCAAAGAGCAGTGGCATGGCATGGAAATTGGCACGGCAGCAGCTGTGTTCCCAAGATTGAAGACTTTGTCACAAGAAATCTGCAGCTATGAAAGTACAAATCCAGAACTATCTTTGGTTTACCATATGCAATCACTGAAGGTAGAAGAAATTTAAAAAAAAAGTAACATTGCTTCAGTGGAGAAAGGAATGTAGAAAAGAAACTGTTTCTTTCCACACACAGGTCCAGTATCATCCTTTGTAGCAGCGCACTTGGCAGAAGCTGCTGCTTTTGAGCTTCAGGATTGGTGGGAAGAAAGCCAAGGCAATGCCCTTTGAACCTTCTCCCTCAAATATCTGAACTCCCTGCCTGAGCTGTGGTGAAACCCCATATTTCCATTGTGTTACCTGTATCCATACCTTAGGTGCCATATATGACTGGAATATATATGTTATATATATATGTTCTGGAAAGCTCTCCCCTCCACTGGTCACTTTGAACTATGCGGTTTTTCATTGGGTGTTTCCTGGTCTCACCTCCCTCTAAAAGACCCATGCAGGGCTTCCTCAACCTCTTTCTTCTGGATTAATCCGGCCACCTGAATGTCTCTGAACTTCCTCCCTGGACCCTCATAATGCAACATTTGATTTATAATAAAAAGGCAGTTATCCCAGAGAAGAGCCCTCTGTGAAGCCTTTCATTCTCGCCAACGCTAGAACATCATGCCTGAGGTAACTCTCATTTCTAGACGAGCCAGCAGAAGTAGGTCATCTGCGGTAGCAAGAACTCTGTCCTGTGGGAGAGTTGTAAAACCATTGCAACTTGTCTCAGCAGGGATTTCGCTCGCATGAAGGACCCTGAAGCTACCTCGAGAGCTCTGGGATAAGCGTCCTTAATCATTGACGTAATATTTAAATCAATTGGATTCACATGCTTATCTTAGGACTTAAGTATATTTCTGTTTGCTTTTCTAGATCAAAATCTTCACCTTTGAGATGCTAACACAGTAAAAAGCAAGGTTCTGACTAAACTCAGTAGCAGATAAGTAACTTGACCTTGTTTTCTGACCACCAAGTTTCAATATGATTTTCTAGAAGTCTTCTTGAACAGCATACCTCCTTAAGAAGACTTATATGCATTTTGAAAATCTGTGGGGAAAAAGAAGTATTTCAACAAGCCAGTCTTGAAGCTACAAGAGCTCTTGCTGGTGTATCAGAAAACATTGCTTTTTACAATATCTGATGAAATACAATGCAGTTTGAAACAAAAGAACTGTTTATATGAAATTACAGTGAAATTGAGAACCTATCCCTAATTATCTTTTGAAATAAAAACTTCATGGTGTACTGTAAAAAGGACTGCATAATAAATGAAGACTTATAACTCTGTTGTTGGACAGCTATTTTATCTATGTCCAACTTACTTATTTAGTAGTTAAAATTAGAACTGGACTCTCTCCAGAAGGTTTAAATACCTGATCAGCTCTAAAGGATGTTATCAGACCACTGAATACAAGTAAGACAATATGCTTTCACTACAGTAATAAGTGAAATTCAGCACTGACATGCAAACGGGTCCAACTGAGTGTCCCTTACTTCAGCTTCATTAGAGTTCAGATTACTAATCGATACCTGAGTCAGCCATTGCTTCAGGCAGTCCGAGGAGATGAAAGTAAGAAGAAACACTCTTCTTGAAAGTATAATTTCCAGGGAATATTAGCTCCAGGGTTCACAGTTACATGCCACCAAAGCACTGACTCAACCAGTCGTCTAAAATGTCATTGGGAGAATTTATCCTTGGAATAACTGGACATTTCCAAGTATCTATAGACGTTCTGCTTACAGTTTTCAATTCAAAATGCTCATGGTGGACAGAAACGTGAGAGATACTGAATTCAGATAAATCAATAACTTATCTGAGAATCCGTCTCTACTGTAGGCATGTGTTTGTGAATCATTCAGATTCACCATGCAAAAGAAAATAGAAAATATACCAATCCTACATATGCACCATTAGAGTCAACTGATTGGCCAATCATCCCCCAACTTTTCTGGCACTTGACATAAAAGCTCCATCTTCTGATATTGTGAAACAGGTCAGGCAGAAAAAGAAAAGAGGTATTTATTTTATTATTTATTTATTCATTTTTCTCCTTTAGTTTTTCATTTCAACACTTACAAGAAATCATAAAACCTGGGTTGTAGTTTGAAATAATGTGCTTACATTTTTTAAAACTGTCACAAAAAGGGTTTAGTGAGCTTGCTTACTCTTTGTTTTAGAGCAAGCAAATGTTTCAAGTACTTACCTGAGAGCCTGAAACAATAGCTTTGATAGCAGCACTCATGGCATCAGCAGTTTTGTTCTGGTTTTCATTGCTGTTCCCTGCTCTGTGGCTTCTGGCACTCTTCCCTGTGCTCTGCTTGTATCACAGCCTCTTTCTCCTTTCCAAGGGTAATGCTGTTTGATGTGTTGCAAAAAGTTGCATTCCTGAAAAGAGGTTTTTTCTAGCAAAGAAATGAAGGAAATCACAAAAATAAACAAGAAAACTTGGAGTAATAAGTAGAGTTGTCCTAACATTTCTGTGATGAGAGCCTTGTACATCTATTTCCTATTTCTTAAAGAAATGATGCTCATGCACTTATACAGCTTTTGTACACATTTGTGAATAAATTTACCCTATCTATCTCTGAAACACAGTTTTCACATCAAACTAAAATGACCTTTGACAAAGGTCTTAGTTATAGTTCTCTAGTTTCTTAACTATCACCTTAAAGATGTTTCAAAGAGAAGAAAGGCTTTTGACATACCTTTCCCTTCTACAATATCCCATGAAAAGACATGACACAAATTCTGTGACATGAAACCCTGAAACCTCATGCTGGATCAGGCCGTGTTGAATCCAATAGCACTCTCCATTCCCAAGAGAACAAAGCTCCAGTTTTCCTGTGCTCCATGAGACAATCAGCAGTTTGTGCACAAATGTGTCATATTTGAATGTTTTCATAAAAAATAAAAGTCTATTGAAACAACTTTTTAAAGGTACTTAACTATCATCATTTGAGCAACAGGGACACAGTCTATTTTTAAATGGATTTTTTTTAAATTAAGGTTGATCATTTATGATATTTGGGGTATAACTCTGAAAGTGTCAGGACTTAATGGGGAAGGCAGTTCCCTGGGACTGGGGTCCAGGGACCATGGAAATTCTCCAAGAGTAGCAGGATGGTAGCTGAGTCCCAACACCCCAGTCAGGAGCAGGGCAGACTGGGGCCAAAAGAGACAGGAGAGAACAGCACCAGCCCTGGGCTCTGTCACCATCCTGGGAGTGGAGATGGACTGAGACCAGGACACAACATTGTCCCATTGATGGGATTGTCCATCCCATTGGTGTGTTTTGGCCAGAGAGGGCAGGGATCTGCCAGAGCTGGAGACCAGTGTCCTGTAGTGTCACTGAGGCAGGGACTCACACCCCAGAGGAGCTGAAATGGGCTCGGGAGCCATCAGCAGAGTGAGGGGAAGAAGAGATGCCTTAGAAGAGGTGCAACATGTAAGCACCTTCTGAACCCTGACAAAAAGTCCATAGAGCCCAGATTTTGTGCTACTCCTTGCAACCTTTGTTTGCAATCTATATCTGGACTAACACTATGGACTGCCACAATCTTTAATAGGATTACACTACAATAACATCACAGGTTACAGAAATGATATCATCGTATTTTATAGACAGAAACCTGAGACACAGAGCCATTCCAGAAGATTGTGAGAGGAAATAAATTTGAATCACTATGTTCCCTGCCATAAAGAAATAGACAACCATAAGATTATTGTTTTGGGCTGAGACAAACTGGTGTGGTGCTGTAGATATGATGAGGATGCCAGGGCTAACATTAGCTCTGAGTACAGCACTGACCCCATTAAGATCATGGGGAAATACTTGTTGAAACACAGGTTTTTTTGGAAGAAAGAAGTCCACAGGGCTTTTGTGCTCACCATTCCTTAATCTTGCAAAATATGTGAAATTGTGCATATTTAGTATACGTTCCAGTTCTGTTTCCAAGTGGTCAAGTACTTTGGAGAGGTGAAAGTCCTTTGATGGGGTAAAAGTCCATGCCTAAACTGCTACTGGTATGATGGTCCTTGCCTCCTGAGGACGAGACAGGCCACAAACTCAACTCAGTTGCATGAGTTCTTTCCTGGATCTGGACCGTATTTCCCATTTCTGAGAAGTAAAGAGACCATCACGCCCTAAGTTATCTGTTAGATCATGAAAAAATGGAGAGAGAGTTATTATCCAAATGAAGTAAAATCAACCAAGGTATCAGTTCAGGCTCAGGCTATAAAAACAGGCTGTTCATTATAATTGGCCCAGCTGTTTGTCTTTGCTTGTTTTGTAAATTGATTTTCTTTCTCCTACAGGCCTATCATTGTCACCTGTATGCTTCTTGTCATCAGATGGCAGGAATAAAAAAATAGAAGGAATAACCATTCCCCTTTTACAATGCTGTATGTGTAGTGCTTCTTTATTAGAGTTCAACAATATGACAAAACATAACACAGAATATAACTTTTTTCAATTTCATTTTCATAGTTAAAGAACCTTTCTTTAAATTGCTTTTTATTGTTTATCTTGTTCTTGCTTTAAAAAGACAGGACCACCTGCATTTAGATAACAGGAAGGGAAATGAGTTTTGGTATCTCCTATTTAAAGTACACACATTGCTCTTTATAGTCAAAATCTTCTAAGGGATTGATGGTATCTTGACTATATTTGTTTTACTTCTCCTCAATTCAATTTACAGAAAATGTCCTAGTGCAAGAAGCAACAGAGTAAATACAGTGATGCACAGAATAACAGCATTAAGTTTCCCTCATTTTGTTCCCTTGCCAATATTCCACCTGAATATGAAATGAAGATTCCAGTGTCTCAACAATTCCGCCTTAGAATTTTGTGATTTGTCTGAAACAGTCAGTAATGCTGGACAGAGAGCAAATAAATTAATATTCTTGAACAGCTAAAAAAAGCATGCTTTGTCGTATAAATCCAAGTCTTCCTATAACTTTTTCTTGGAACCTGCATATCAGCCTCTATGTCTGTGCTTCACAAGTGTGAAAACCACATCGTGAAAGACAATAGAGGAGAAAAGAAGTAGATGGCTGTCAGTCACGTGTCATTTTGCTGTAGAGCTGAGATATTAGTCAGGACACAGAGTCCCCATATCTAAAATGCAATGTTGTGGTACATTTTTACCTTTGTCATATAAAGTACCATTTACACCCTGATGCAACTGTGATCTAAAACCAGCTGTAGTGATCTGAAATAAACTTTTAAACTCTCTTCTTATTTAGCTTGAAATATTAGTCTGTGTCTGGAAAGCATGACTCTGAACAAGTGCAGACCTGTTTTGTTAATTACTAGATATGTCTTGCTCCTGTCTTAGTCCCATTGGAATCAAGGTATATAGGTATATTCTGCAAGGATTCTGAAAACTCCTCCTGAGGTTTACGTTGAGACATGGTACAAAAAAGGTATCATGACCAAGGATTCAACTTTTAATAGCTGGGACACTCAACCTGGGTTTTGGCCTTGGATCCAAAAATGACATCTCCTTTCTGGCCCAAAAGCTATTTAATGTGAACTGTGTAATATTGAAGAAGCAAGATCCTATACTCAAAATATTCCATATAGATCAGTGGCTGTAGCACAAGGCAGAGAGTTCTTCCTGTGCCTTTTTTTGTGCTGCTTATTCTTCCACTCTGTACCTGTGGATGTCGTATGTCTTTACTGCCAAGAAGTGTATGTACAGCAAGACGAGTAAAAACAAACTTGCTCTTTGGTTGCTTAAGTTATTCTGCTACTAAAATTAAGGACAAACCTAATAATGTCTTTAGTGGATGTTGCCTTATTTTTACTGTTAAAAATAGCTAACTCTATACTAGCTAGTTCCCAAGATTAGTGTTCTGTAAACATAGCTATGTTATTGTAGAATTATCTTGTTATTGCATTCCTTTCTCATGGACACAGATCTTTGATGAACATTTCTCTTGACCACTGTAGTTAAAGGAGGAATAACTGATTTCTTCCAATGAACAGTGATTTCTAAAAGTGTATATAAGAATTAAAAGAAGGTGGCCCTGCCACCCCCTTCCTTTCTTTCCTCTGACCGTGAACACAGCTGGCTCTGGCTCCTTTTTCTGCATCTCCAGCATTTCAGCGGTGATAAGTGGAAATTTTCATTGGATTACGGACTAATATGCTGAGTTCTGCTTTAGATCAATTCAAAATTCATTGTAGTCCTAATATAGTTTTTGATTTTTTTACACCAGACTATCTTAATTCATCCTGGAGTGGAAGTGAAGAAATTGAACCTCCCTGAGAAGAGATATTACCCTATTTTCCCCAACAATTTTATGAATTGATAAGAATCTTCTACAAAACAAGCATTAAAACATTATGTTGTGATCATAACTTCAAATACTTTGGGATTGCAGTTGTTAGTGGATTCTTGTCTCCTTTGCTCTCATACAAGTATATTTTCTATGAAATAGGTACAAGGGGTTGGGGTCTACTTTTCAATCTATTATTTTAAATTATTTTTTCTTCATTTTAATTCCTTCAGCTCTAGGTAAAGAGATCTAACTGTGGGACAGTAAGCTCCAAATTTGGATTATGTTAGAGGCAGCCTTAGATAGCTAACTTTTGGTATAAGTTCTCAATCGGACTGATGTCTGTGTTTTGAAAGTCTAATTGACTCTTGCTCATGTACCACATTGGATTTAAACAAACTTGGCAACCTGAGAAACTTGGCACCTATTTACTTTTTTTTTCCAGTTCTACTCTTCAAGTGCTCTACACACTGATGCAAGGTGAGATGTGACTCATAATTTTCCTACATAAATCATAGTAAAAAAGAAAACTGCATAGCAAATCTGCCACTAGGTGTGAAGACAAAAATAATTGGGAATCTGTGTTCCTCTGAAATCAGCACTTCCTTTTGCACGAGCCACTACCAGGTAACTGCACTTGGACTGCAGACCGAGGCTAAATTAAACCAATGACTTAGTGTGATATCTTTATGTCCCATTAGCCAGACTCCCTGAGTCCTGATTATTCCTAAATGACAAGTCAGTTGTTTTATTCCATTGACTGGGTTTATGGCAATGAAACACCGTTACATCAGGGAAACTTCTGACCTTTTGCTGCATGTTTTTGAGAACTGCACTGCTAATGACTGTTCATATTAATTGGAAATCTGAAAAACAGGTGTTTCAGTACAATTCTTCATTCCATGATGCTCAGTCACCCTGCTAATAGTACTGCCACCCATCAAGAGATAATAGACTCAATATAGTGCAACAAGAGTAAACCGAGTATTTGACTAACATCGGTGTCTGATCTGTGCCAATGCCAGATATCTCACCCAAACATTTTAAGTATGACTTTGTTGACTCTGTTACAACACACATTGAACCTGACCCACTTAAAAAGCCTATGCTGTTATCTACTGCTAATAAACCAATGGAACACAGGAACTGAGGACTCAGTACTTGCTCAGATCTACCAGCTCTGCTGTCATGTCAGCAACCTTTTGTTAAAGACCAAGATAGACAGGGTAATAATTCCTAAGAGAACCTCCACATACGTCAGCTCAGTTGTCAACATTTTTAGTCACGGTAAATTGAAGTAGTTCAGTTGTGGAGGTGACGTGGATCAGTTCACTCAGCTTTTGTCTTTCCCTGTTCGTTCTGTTCAAAGGCTGAAATTATGAGTACTAAATGTAAACTCATCACTCACCATACAAGTTGCAAAGAAACATGTCTTTCAAATAGTATTTTTGGTAAGATATTCAAAATGTATTCCTATTTTTTTCACTAGCTAGTTTGTTTTTAAACTTGAAGAACTATAAGTGTATCCCAGACAAAAACTTGGAACCATAATATTTTTAGATCAATTTCAGGAAATGTGTAGTACTTTTACAATGGTTAACCATGTGTAGCTCCCTCTTCACCCCTTTTTTCATCCCATGGTTGTTTTGACCTAGTGAGGCAGCTCTTTCATTTCAGGGATACAAATTCACGTGTCAGAAACTCAAAGGGGTGAGGTCTTTTCTTCAAACCAGTTGAACATTTCTATATTTTTGAGTGACTCATGGATTAACATAAATCCAAAGCTAACTCAAGTTAATACACATTATTTTAAGACTAAATTAAAATCTAAATTAAAATTCACTTCTGTCTCTAAATATGGTAGCAATGGGTGTGAACTTGTAGCTATAACAGCCCTCATGTACATATTGGAGTTTTACTGTAAGAAATACTATTGCTAAGACGTGGAAGAGGTAATAGCAATTGTCCTGACAAATTGCGTCCCTGACTATATGAATAGCACACTTTTACAATATTAATTGAAGAAGGATCCAGGAATAGTAAATACACATTTTATTCTATAAATCAGTTTGATGTACTATGGCTCACTTGAAATATATCCATCAGTGGTGATCAGAAAATTAATTAATATAAGAAAAAGGAAATGAGAACAGAAGACATCCTGGAAGATTGTTCAGATTTCCAAAGGAGCTTGTTAACAAAGATATATTCCTGTTGTCAAAACCCTTTTTTCAGCCATCTTTCTTCAGGGCTTGTGCATAATACCTATGAATAGAACCACAGCCATTTACAGGAGGGCTGAAGACATATGGCAAATCTCTTACCAGAATGTCTCTCTAACTTCACTGTGAGACTACACATATTTCCATAACTTTCTGAGCCATAAATCTTTGGATCAGGAAAAGAACTTTAAGTTCTTAAGTTTCATGTAAGACTCTACTGCTTCTTATATACTGTGTGATGTCTCTTATAAAGTTCTTTTTGTGTGACCCAAATTCAGGGAACATCCCGGTCATCCAGGGTGGTGATGCCTGAGGGAGAAACAGGTTCAAGCAAAAGCCAAAGGTGGCAGTGGCAGAGGCAGAGGCAGAGGAAACCAAGGAAGGAGCAGCAGCAGAGAAACAGAGAGACCCCAAGAGGGGACAGAAGAGGAGGATGAGGGCAGGAAGGGCTTCAGGCCAAGAGCAGGGATCCCTGGTTAGGGAGTTCCCTGTCTTTATCTCAACCCACAAATTTTTCCACCCTATTTTATTCCCTGTCCTGTTAAGAATGGGGAGTGAGAGTGATGCTGGGTGGGAATTTGACCCTTAGCCAAGGTTAACCCTCTTTTCTCCTATTGACTTTTAGATGTGATACAAGTTTAATAGAAAGGGAATCAGACAGTTCCAAATTTAGAGTGACACCTTCTGTGAATGCTATTTTACCATTTGGACCTCCTGTACTCATGGGCTTACCTAAGGTGGCTCAGATTTATGAAGTATAGTCTTTAGGTCTGTAGACTTGGCCTTGTGCCAATCAATAAGTAAAATAGACAGCTTTTGTGACTGCCAGAATCTTGTTTCTGTGCTCAACAACTTCAGTTCAGGTTCTCGTGCTGAGTTATAACTCTTAGAAAGTAAGTTCTTCATCATCCCCTGCATTGGTTTACCCTGCAGACCCATACAAAGCACATTGCAACCTCTTTTTGGGAAACCACATCACATGGATCTCAGCTCTACCAGTAACATCTGATGCTGTCAAAACCATCAGAAAGATGTGAAAAAAAGTTTTGCTGACCATCTCCAAATTTGACTAAAAGCATCTGCACAATGATCAGACTTCATTAATCGTAAACAGCAATTATTTTCTGTTCATGTAGCAGAATGTTAATTGCAAAAATGAATGCTAATGTAATAGGTAATTAATGTAACAGGATTCTAAAAACACATGCATTAGCAAAGTAAGAATAAGTCAGTCATAGCTTTAATTATCTATGTATGTTTGGGTTGTTTTCAGTGAGACAGAAGCATATATTATGAAATCCAGGAGAATCCTTCATTTTCTCTAGTCTCTTCAGCAACCACCTGTGTATTTGGGTTAATGTGAGAAAAGAAATTACTTGCCTACAGTAGAGAATAACATGTAGACATACAAATCTGATATCGGAGTCTTGTTACTGGTGAAGTAGTTGTTACTAGTCAAGGCAAGTTTGCATTATTTAAAGATCTAGCCAGTATTTACATCACTATAAATATTTTTTTTCTTTATTTTGAGAAGTTTTAGTTGCAGAAAATGTAGCTATTTAGCATAAACTAGGTTGTGAAAGAAGCACAGCCACAGTAAACCAGTGTTCTCTCATCGTGATAGACTATGAACACAGACTCTACAGCTCTCAAAGTTTGGGGGTTTTTTTCTATAGAACTCCTACACCTGTCAACAGGAATTGTATGGATGTATCCACAGCAGAATACAGTCCTATTTTTATTATAAAGAATTAAATTATAAGCAGAAATATTAAAGCAAAGTTTGAACTATCTTGTTGTTGAGAAAGAATGATTGAAGAAGATGCAAGGGCAAACAGGGACAGGACAAGGAGGAATGGCTTTAAGCTGACAAAGGGCAAGTTTAATTAGATACTAGGAAGAAATTCTTTACTGTGGGGTGGTAAGGCACAGGTTGTCCATAGAAGTTATGGATGCCCTATTCCTGGGAATTTTCAAAGCCAGCCTGGATGGAGTTTTGATCAATCTTGTCTAGTGGAAGGTCTCTCTATCCGGGGGAAATGGGGGTTGGAACAAGATGATCTTTAAGGTCCCTTCCAACCCAAATCTTTCTATGATTCTATGAATTACAAGACCAAGAGTCTTTTGTTTGAAAAGACAACAGCTGGAAACAGAGGAAGAAGGGACACAGAAAAAAAAAATGCATTAGAGGTTTGTAAAATCAGATTTGACATGGAGAAGGTGAACAGAAAAAAATGGAAAGTTTGGGGAAGACAAATTTCAGCATTAATGGATTTCTAAGAGAAGGAATTTTTGACAGGGATTAGAAAAAAATAGTGGGACAAACATCTATCCATTAAATATGAAGAAAAGTCCTCTGATTAAGGAAACCTCTGAATCACCTGTCATGGTGCTGGGAAAATATTCTAGAAATTACTGCAATGTTCTTGCCCCATTCTTGTCCCTTTTTCTTACACCATTCACAGTGGTCAATTCTACAGACTAAATATGAGGTTATATGAGCTTTTAATCAAACCCAGAACCATTTCTTACTGGGAAAAAGAAAAAAAAATTGTTATCAGTAACATGGAGTATCTTATCTGTGTGCACAAAAACAATCATTCTTTTGTTTTCAGTAGGCATTGCAATACATCTTATTAACACTAAAATCCTCTTGATTGCTAAAATCTACCCTAGGTTACCTTTCTTATAAGAACTATTGCAAATTAGTACTAATGGTTATGATGCAAAATGCAAAATGTCTGCATTTGAGTAGTTAATATTTCCTAAGTAGCTTTTTTCTCTTTCCAGTTTTTAAAAGTTGCTTGATTTCTAACAAGTCTTATGTAGAAGTATGTCTGGAATATTCTCAGGGATTTTTGTCAGAGTGAGCAAAGGTCAGGCAAGAGAATTACACTATTAAATCTTTGAGGAGATGACAAGAGTGTTCAGTGGATATAGGCTGACTGAATTATGCTAATCTGCTTTTACTTACTGTCCTGATTTTGACTGAGGTAGGGTTAATTTTCTTCCTAGTAGCAGGCAAAGTGGTGTGTTTCAAATTTAGGATGAGAATAGTGTTGAAAATCCATGGATGTTTTAGTTGTTGCATTCAGTCAGGGACTTTTCTTCTCCTCATCCCACCTCACCAGTGAAGAGCCTAGGGGTGCACAAGGAGTTGGGAGGACAAATAGGTGGGACAGCTGACCCTAACTGGCCAAAAGGGTATTCCAGACCATACTGTGTTATGCTCAGTACATAAAATGAAGGGGGAAAGCTGGCTCAGAACTGCCTGGGCATCAATAAAAATATGGTGAGCAATTGGATTTTGCATAATTAGTTTTGTAACTTCTAATTATTTTATTGTTATTATTATACTTTCCTTTTGTCCTATTAAACTGTTTTTTTCTCAACCGAGAAATTTTACATTTTTTTCCCTAACTCTCTCTCCCATCCCATTAGGTGGGATGAGTGAGCAAGTGACTGTGTGGCATTTAGGTACCTGCCAGGTTGGAACACAGCACAATTCAAACCTACAAATGCTCCAGATGGGTTTTGAATAAAGTGCATTTTAAACAGGATAAATAGCAAAGCTTATCTTTCTGCAGGGAAACTTCCAGCAATGATGTCTTACTAAACTGAGTGGACAACTCTAGGTAAATGTGCATGTACATTCCTGCAGGGATGTGCACAACATTGATCCAGCGTGGTGAGGAGAGCATTGTCTGCACAGCCAGAATCTCACCAGGATGTTGGCACATACTAGAGAATAAAAGTTTAACAGTCTTACCCACACACATTAAACATACCTATTCATTTACTCACATTCACACACTGCTTTCATTATATGTTAATTTCTCCATTTTTAGTACTGCAAAGGGCTATGAGATAGATAATTTGTGACTATATCTTTTCTAACCAGAGAGAAAAAGGATTTTCCATTAGCAACAAAGCCAGAGAGAGATGCCTGCATATTGTAGGCCCTCACTGGCAGGTCCTGCTTCTCCCAGTTTCTGGAAACATATTCTCAGAGTAGCTGAAAAACCCAGGTACTTACATTGCAGAAGATAGTCCACCCAGCTATTCCAATTTCTTAATAATGTCTGTGATGTATTTTAATTTTCAATTAACTTCCAGCATATGCAGAATCAACATTTTGAACTATAGCTTTTAATAGATAAAAAGCCCTGTATCTTTGAAAGCTCTGTTTTATTACATTTTGATTTATTTCAATGAGAAAAATCCTGTACAATTCTATTTGTCTTTCTATTCTATTGAAAGGATCAAAATCTTTTATATAGCTAGCAAAATAAAACAAACATAGTTCATATTAAAATCAATACACATTGACTTTTCAAAGCAAAACAGTTTCTACCTCAAGAGTTTTGGTTTATTTCTGTGTTGTATCATGAAACATCACTTTACCTAGCAATCCATGTTTTTACTAATAACTCTTATCCAGCACATTTTCACTTCAATTTATTTAGTGCTGATCATCCAAGCATAAGCAAACATTTTGCAAACACTGTCTAATCTCAAAAAAAAATGAAGAATGATAGTAAAAATAACACTTTGCTTCATAGTTTTACTCCTTGTGTGTTTTCAGAGCCAGGTCTGTTGAGTCAACTGGCAGTTGCATGTTTTTCTTACTTTTATTTATATTTTTCTTGCAGAAGTCACACAAGGTTGTGAAAGTACCACTGCAGCATTTTTGCTATTATAGTGAAACTATCTTCTTGTTTCTAATCTAAATCTCCAGGTCTGTTGGAAACAGAAACCCAAAGTGAGCTCAAGACCTGTTTTATTATATATTATAGAACTATAGTGTAAGAATGGGATTCATATCTTAGCTTTATAGATAAGTGATGAAGTAATAAACAGTTATTACTACTATTACTACTACCGAGAATGACAGAAATATCACAAAGACCCTCTAAGTAGGTAATATTCTAACATTCCTGTGAAAATAACTCATAATTACTGGTAAAGAGACATATACCTTAACAATTCTTTTCTGTTATTTGCCATAGTTAAATGGTACTGCACATTTTAAATAAGCTCTAATCTTCTAAAATGGCAGATCAACCTCCTCATCTTAGTTCCTCATATTCTACTCTCTGATATAAATTCATCTGTTCACATTTACTTTATTTTTGTGTTGCATATAGAACACTTCAAAAACCTCCTGTTTTTCTAGAGGAACAAAACACAGCAATGCAAATTGGCATTTGTACCAGCAGTTAGTACTGAATTTCTGTTGTATTGAGCACTCAAAAAGTGTACCTGAGAAAAAAAAAAAGTATAGCAGCAAAATGCTTCACAGTCCAAACTGGAGGGCACATAGGATGAAGCACAGTAAGAAAAATAACAGTGGTTTTCAGGACTGTATCATGAAGTATCAGCAATCAAAGGATAATATTCTTCTAAGGGGATGTAGAAATGAAACACCACACTGCCTCAAAAGTTAACTCAGTAATTTCACGGAATCATAGAATATCCTGAGTTGGAAGGGACCCACAAGGGCCATCAAATCTAAGTCCTTGCCCTGCACATGGAAACTCCAAAAATCACACCATGTGCCAAGAGAATTGTCCAAACACTTCTTGAACTCTGTCAGGCTGGTGCTGTGAACACTGCCCTGGGAATCCTGTTCCAGTGCCCAAACAGTCTTTGGGGGGAAGAGCCTTTTCCTAATATCCAACCTACTCTTGCCCTGACACAGCTTCAATTTCCTTGATGCAAAGCCCAAGTGGATTAAAATGCTCTTTCCTGGTTATGACAGTGAAGACAAAAACTGCCATTAAGGTTTCCTGAACTCAAAGAGAATATGGATCAAGGAGAAAAATATGCACAAACATTAGCTAGTAAGTTCCAAGCTCATAATCACTATGAGACAAGCCTTTTAGTTCATGAGATTCTTTTAAAGCTTTTTGGGTAACATCTTTTTTTCTTCAATTCTCTTTCTGTTCTTTCTCCAGGTACATAAGCCTGAAAATGACTTTACAAAAGCACTTGGATCCCCAGTCCATGTCACAAGGACTTTTTCTATGACCTTTTTTTTTTTTTCAGAGGTTTTAAGTAGCTTTGAAGACAACTACACTTCAGAATATTTCCTCACACTGCAACTGTATTATTTTCTCAGTGTATGGACAATGTAATTTCAAACACAAGTCCTAACTATGATATTTGAGAATGATTTAATGAAACATCTTTTTCTGATACTTTGAAATCATGTGTGTATTGCAACAGAGAGACTTTATAAGATTAAATTATCGATGAAATTCACATTAGAAAATGTTTATTGGGGTGCAAAATTTCTGCATAGCACAGCAGACATATATTAGCCTCTGAAAAGTTTGGTGAGGAGGACAGTGAGGCAGCCTGAAGGGAAGGAGAAAGCAGAACCAAAATTGTCACTAGATTGTCATCCAAAATTAATTCCCACAACTGTACACTGGTGGAAGGGCCTCCTGCTTTCACTTCTATTTCACACATCCTTGAAATAAAGTTCTTCTTACCAAGAACTTGCTGAGCAATAATTTTTCTCACAGCTTGAGACCTTCACATTCTTCCTTTTACTACTCTTACCTAATTTATCAACTGTTCACATTATTCCTGCAGTTTGCATATGGAGCATCCATTCCAGAAATGTTCGCATTTGTTAGGCCTCCAGTGATATATCTGCCACAGCCATAGACGTATGTCATGAATACCCTAAAGCATCCCAAGTGGCAATAGGTATCTGTTTGTGGACAGCTGAACTGAATCCCTTGAGGAGAAATACTGGAGTTCAGAGGATCATTCAGCTGGCTTGTCAGTAAGTTACATTTAAAACAGTTAACTCTCTGTCTCAAAGTACTCAAAATCCCATTGAGAAAAAGATGGGAAATTGGGTACTGACGGCATATGTATTCACCTGTATTCATCTGTATTTACCTGTATTCATCGGTATTCTCCTGTCTTAATCTAGAGCTGAAGTCCTAACTTGAACTTCAAATTCGTCTTAGACTTTCTATGTAATAACTTGTAAGTCAGCGATAGTTTTATACCAAATATTCTCAATTTAATATTTGTTTTCTGGAGAAAGGCACTGTGAAGATATATGTTGTTCTTAAAAACAAGTGGTATAAACAACCTAGATGTATGTATTTTTCAGAAGTACCACTTATCTGCAAGGTATCATTTATGGAAACACTTCTGCCCAACTCTCTTTGTCACAGATGACAAAGGCTATGCATTTTAGGATGAAGTGAATAAGCATAAGCTGATGATCTGCAGTACTGCTCTTGAACAAATCAATAGATCTATTCAGCTTTACAAACAGCAGGCAGCATATGGAACCCTAAATTATGTGCAGTCAAACTTCAAGCCTGCAAATCCACTATCAAAGCAAAGTATTATTTCACATGATTCAATGAAGTTCTTGTCATTAGACATTTCCGACAAACAAACACAAACAAAACCAAAAACCACTGAAGAGTTTTACATTATTTGATATCTCAGTATTCATCTCATGGAATTTATATCAGCAAGATTTTTTTTTTCTGAGCTGTGCTAGATCACTGCTATACCTTGTGGAGAAAGATGGATGTTTTCACCAGCAAGGCATCTGGCCTACTGAAGGCTCCCACTTCAGGAAAAAAGCTCTTCTTTCTTTTCAACAGATAATATTTTACATTCTGTTTTCCTATAATGGTCAATACAGGCTTACAGACAACTAATTCAATGCATATATTTTTTAATACTCAGTAAGGTAAGGTGGTCTCCATTTGGGTGTCATTTTGAACACTGTGGGACTGGAGAAGAGTGTGACTTTCCTAAGATCTATGTAGCATTTGCCATCTGAGTGCAGATGTCTTTAGTATCCCAGAGCATCATTAAAGATCTTAAATGCCCATTTTAAAGCCACTTGGTTTACTGTGGTGAAGTCTGTCTTAGTCAAATGAAAGTCACCTCTCTTTGCCCAGCCCACCAAGAGCAGCCACTTGTCATTCAGTCTTGTGCTACTTTAAGCCCTCTCCTGCATCACACCTAGAACAAAATAGAACTGCAAGCCAGGAATTATAAAAGAACAAAACTCTTTCAGATCACTTACTATACCCAAAACCCCCCTAAAACAAAACAACAACAAAATCAGTGATATAAATTATCTCAGAAATGAAGAAGACAAAGAGCATTTCAGTTTGATGTGCCAAGTTGCCTGTTTAATTTGAATGGACTTTAAAAAAAAATCCTTAGTAAAATCAGAGTACAGATTTACGTTTTAAAAAGTAAATATATGCAAATATATGGAAAATTATACACTATGTTTTAAATTAATTCTATTTTCTTGTATTTTCAAAATATAGAAACTATCCTTTAATGATTGTTTGATTGCTGCATTAGTTGCCTGTTGAAAGAGAAAAACTGAATAAAACCATAATTAATAGATCCTATATATTTTCTGCTATGTAAGAGTATAAAAATATTATATTCAAAACCTTGTTGTGGGCAAAAGGAAACAACTTCTATGTAAAATCAAAATGTGTAATTGAAATCTTAACAGCCTACTCAAAGAATTGCTACTACTCTAGACCAGAATAAGATAGGGAAAGGTACATATTACATTTTATACATTTTCACTGGTGTTATACACCTGCTTTTTAATTCTATGGTCTGCTGTTCCATGCAAGCATTGAAATTACTGCATGTGAAGTGCTTTACCTTTTCCCACCTAAATGATGCTGAGATTCTGTGAAGCCTGTAGTCTGTTACTGACAATGACAAAATAATATTTACCAAACTTCAGGGCTACAGAAAGAAGACATAATGGCATTTTTGTGGTTTAGGTTGTTTAGTACCTATACGATGACATTGATTGTCCAGACACTGTAATTCCTTTCTTTACACTTTCCCAGATGTATCATGACTTTTACCTTTCATAGCTCAGTTTAGTGTCCTAAGAAACAGAACAATATTGCATTTGTTGCAGAAATATCACAAAGATCAATTAAATAATCCTTCAGAAGGATTTCAAGATCCTCTGAAGAGCTTTTATCTTGTGAAGTGCAGAACACCACATCTTTATTGCATTATTTGAACACACATTTAGCTTGAACTACTGGGACTTCTCACACATTTAAAGTTGAACACAAGAATAAGTATATCAAGGAAAAGAATCAGAATACACGGAATACAAAGCACCCAGCAGGATTGAACTCAGAAAGGTAACAAGACAGGGATAAAATATTATCTGAATTGTGTTCCCCCCACCAAATCTTGTCAGGCAACCAGGAAAACCAATGTGCACAGTAACTGATGCCCTGGATACTTTAAACTGTGATGAGCATCAGTGAGACAAATTTTGCAAGCCTTATTCCTCTAGAGCATTGTTAGGATGTGTCCCAGTGAAATCATTAGAGTGCTACTACTACAGGAACTACTCTTTAAAATGAGCATTGCTATCAGAATGTAGAACTTGTTCTTTTTCCTCCTTTTCTTTTTCCTTTTTCTCTTTTTCATTTTACCTATTTTTTTTTACTTTTTTTCCCAACATTTCCCTCTACCTCTTTTTTCCTCTCCTTCCCTTCTTTCCCTTTTGTGGTGGTGCCTTCCCTCAGGGGGGCTCGGACCCTGCCTGTTGCTCAGGCACTGGTTATACAGTGGTTGAGTGACACGGGATCCGAGGATGCTCAGGACACCCCTTAGACATCCCCTGGGGTGGAGAGAAGCACAAACCCAGCCTCCCTTTCCAGAGACTTCTTCGCAGTTCAGCAGTTTATTGGTCAGTTATTAGGTAATCTTTAATAATTGGTTGTTATTACTGTGTCCCACCCTGTAAGCCCCGTGTTATTGGATGTTAGTGTTTTCCACGCCCTGTTTCCTGTGCCTTAAAGTTCGTGCTTAGTGCGTGCTTCGGTAGATTTTTGGTTTCTCTCTTGGACTATAATAAACCATCTACACCCCCGCCAGAAATCTCCCTCTCCTTTTCTTCGTGCTCCAGATCTCCGTGCGCTCAGCGAGCTACTATCTGCACCTACTGAGGGCAGGCTACCCAGCCTGGGGCAGCACCATTGGGATATCTGCTTGCTACGTGAGAGGTTCTGGCGAGCCCACATTCTGGGCCACTGGTTCCCGCGCGAGGGCTCGATCCCGGCTGAGATCGGATCACTCAAACCCTCTGAATAAGCGGCGCTTCCAGCCCCGAGGTTCCATCGAGCTATCCCGAGGCAGGGCTGAGCAAGACGCAACACCGCACCCTTTCACTTTCCCTATTATTGTTGTTGTTATTATTACTATTATTATTAAAGCCTTCCTCAAGTAAAACTCACATTGAAATCAGAGTGGGAAAAAGGACCACAAGAACCCCAGGTACCAAGCAGGACTTGTCATATATATGCAAGCATACCAGAAAGATGCAAGGAAATTCCTGTGATTTCCTCCTTCAGTGGCTTTCAGCAAAGGTAATTCAGGTATTTACCCAGGAAGGAGATACTGTCAGAGATGCAGAGCTGCCATCACACCCCTACTTTGCTCACACTACAGTTCAAGACTGAATGTTTTGCTAATGTTGTGTGGCAATGGAGGAATGATGATAAGTGGGACAATCAGTCTTGAAGTTCTGGAAGACAGTGGCTCCTACTGCAGCACAGTGTTCAGAAGTGACATTTTGCCCAACATAATTTCCCAGAAAGAGCTGGTGGTAGGGAGAAATAGCAAAACAGAAGAGAACATGTAGTTTTGCTTGGTTGTCATCAGCACACATTGCCCATTTTCAAGCAAGAAACATCTTCAGGGTGAGAGGAAATGACCTCAAGTTGCAGCAGGGGAGGTTTAGATTAGTTACTGAGAAAATGTTCTTCACTGGAAAGGTGCCAAGCATTGTACAAGGCTGCCCAGGGAAGCTGTCCAGCCACCGTGTAGGAGGGATTTACAAGACCATAGATGTGGTGCTTAGGGTCATGGTTTAGTGGTGGACTTGGCAGTGGGGAGCTAATGGTTGGCATGGATGATCTTAGAGGTCTTTTCCAACCTCAGTTATTTTGTGATTTTAAGAAAAACTGTTCTGCTTGCTGAACACAGCTGATTCAGGGGAGCATAAGCATACACATGGCACTTGGCTTGAGAATCCTATTGGGCACCACCACACCCTCACACAAACACAATCCAGCAAGGAATTAGAAAACTTCAGTATTTAAAAATTTGCCCTAACTTTTACACAGAAGCTCATAGTCATGCACAGACAGTGGGCTTTCAATTCCAGCAGGAGATGGGTTACCAGTCCAAGTGCATAAACAATGCACAGCAGAGCCCTTATCTGCCTCCATAGGCTGCTGAGCTGTTAGAGATTTAAAGTGTCAGACATCATTGTGTGGACCTGTGATGTGTGGACACTTTTCAGCACAATCTGTGCTGTTGCATTGATTAAACTATTTCAGTTATCTGGGTCATCAGACCACAATGCCAAGTCATTGATTCATTGCACAAGGGTGAAGGAAACAAGGTGTGGATTTTTTTTCACTGATTTTATCCCCTTATCATTGCAATTGAATTAATACATTATTTTTGCATTTGTAGGACACAAAGACCTTTACTTTTCACACAAATTTAGAGAGAAGGAGCTGGTTATTTAAGGACTGAAGGCCTTTATTCAGCTCAAAAACATGAATCTGCAAAATTTCAAGTGCCCTTGGGGCAAGATGCTCTGGCTCTATTTTCTAGGGAGAAAAGTGTGAATTTAATTGTTACATTACTTTATCTCTGATACTTCCTGAGTCATTCTGCTGTTCAGTGCAAAAAAATTCTTGTATCTGATTAGGACAGAACCAATCAGACAGAACATTAATATATCTGAAAAAATATTTGCATCTCTGAAGAAGAGAAAATAAATATAAAATAGACAAGCAAAAATTATCGGAATGAGAAATTTAATGGTGTTTTAAGTTTTTTGTGGAAAAACAGATAAAAACGTACCTAAGTAAAGTAATTCCATTGAGTGTAACAGTTTAGAACAACCTAGAGGGAAAATTTAAATATTTTTAATATTTTTTCTTTCTTTTTAAGTCTACCTACATCATAAGACCTCAGAGTTAGAGGGTATTATTATAACATGCAGAAACAGGTCTCCAATCTATTGCCTTTGAAGTCTGTGGCAAAATTCCCATTAATTGATAAAACCACAGGCAATAAGACAGCTTGGTCCTTGGTGTGGCCTGCTGAGAGCTAGGATCCCACAGATTCAACTCTGTACAAGGAGGTGAACCAATATAACTGGGTCATCAAATACCTGCCTTCTACAAGAGTAACAAAATGATGAAAATCTTGAATGAAACAGTGCTATTCACCCCAACAAAGAATACAGCTTTACCTACCTGTCAAGTTCAAATCTGGATTACATATGTAAATCTTCATTTGCAACGCATGAACTTCACCTTCAGTGGATGGACAAATTATGCCCCCCCTTTTCAAACTCAATTCTTATTACCTTTAGTGTTTTTCTCTGTTCAGAGAAACACAGTCTAAGTACTGGACTGTGTGAATGAGGGTGGGGAGGGCACTATTGAATCGAAACCTTCCATTTTGCAGTGCCTGGTGGTAAAGAAAATAGTGTAGGAAGTAAGAAACTTGCTTCCAGTCCCCACATCATTTTCTTCCATATTTAAGAAAGTGAGAAAGATTCCAGTCCCATGCTGGATCCTGAATATACTTGTGCTTCTTCACGTTGCACAGCAATCAAGGTAAAAAGGCTATGACTCCTTGGCTCAGCCAGGTACATGGTTTCTTTATCTTCCTTATGTGATAGATATTTTTGTCTGAAGGGTTTCAAAATATATGCCTTGTGTTTCTGCTGTGCTAATTAGCCCATGCTTTGGTAGGTAGAGGGGCAGAAAAGCTCCTCTCTGGGCTGGGAGGTGCATACAAGTCTCTTGCTCTCTGCAGAAGTGTGTTGACTTCAAGCAAAGCGCCTTCTCTCCATTTTCAAATGTCCTCTCTGAGCCTTCTGCTTGATCAGCACACTTCTGATTTTGTCATTTAAAGAGGAAAATGCTGAAAGTATCGTCCAACATCATGCAAATACGTTTCACCAGCAAAGACAGCACAATTGGAGAGCTCTGGTAACTAATTATTCACCAGCTACAGATGAACCAAGAACAGTACTCTTGCTGGAGAGCTAATAACAGACCTAGAATATGTGCCTGTCGCAGTAACGACACGAAAGAAGGAGACAGAACCTCTGGAGATCAAGGAACAAGTTCCTCAAGGCACAAGTGCCTCGGGCCTTGCCCGTCTTTATTATATATGTGTCTTATAATTCACTGTGTATTGGAGGAAAGAAAGACCTCCCCTCAAACACACTGGTCAAAGGAAATGTCCATCAAACTTCTGTGCCCAGGAGAAAGGAATGTAAATAAAAAGATACCGTTACAATAACATGACTATGTTTTCAGAGAACGTGTGAGAAACTAGCTACAAAAGAATGATAACATCCAGAACTGCAGAAGTCAGGGCAACATGTGCCAATTGCTTTTTGGGCAGAAGAATGAAGGAAAATATTCTTCAACAATTGTTTGTCACAAATACTGTTAATTTTTACTCTTCTGAATGAAACCTATGCTGCCTTTGAAGGTTTACAGTCTCTGCTGTACCCACACCTTATGTTTACCAGTCTTTGGATGAGTCACTGCTTAATTACTTCAGCATTTAAAGGTGTAGCTGTCAATTTTCTTGGCATCCTACATGGAGTAAGACATACAACAATAGTCTGAGATGATCACCATATTTCACATACAGGAGGTAGCAAAAAGGAAAGGTGAACTTACATGCACAATTTCCTTTTTTCCTCCCATTTTCCTGCCTTCTGTCAGTGCCAGCAGAGGAAATTACTGTCCTTTTATAGTTCACAACTCTCTTACCATCTTTGCCTTGCAGCCTCAGGTGTTTTTCATCAATACCTGATGGTATGTAGCTTCATATGGACTTCTAGATCTGAAAACACATCCTTCAGCCAACAGACTTGACTGTTCCATCATTCCTCATTGACTCACCAGTGACACTCCTGTTACAAACATTCACCAATCCTGCTGTATCTACCCAGTGTTTTGTGAAAAGAACTTCATGGAGTAAAAAGGAACTCTATGAGATACATTTTATTTTTCAGTTAAATTCTGTAATCTATTATTCTCTGTATTCTATTATTAGCTAGAATAACTCTGCTACTGGACACCTCTCCTGCAAACAACTGAGACATTTATTTCAGGAAATAGTTTATCGTGATTGTATATTCATATCTTCAGCCTTTTAAATACTTTTCAGATATAACCATACTTTAGTTTTAGTCTTCATTCAAAAGAAAGGATTGAAAAAGTGAAATATTTAGTACCTTGAGACACAACTTCCTTTACATGGATTTTCTTCAAAGACTTCATTATATGGAAACTGTCATTTTTAAAAAGTCAATATCACTTAATCACTTAATCGACATCAGATTGCTTTAAGATGACAAAATGTTAGAGTATTCCCTGTCTTTTTCTCAGCCTGTGATCTTCTCCATCTTATTTTCTACCCCTGTACTGTTGATGAAGGGGAGTGAGAAAGAAGCTGAGTGGCCTTCTGGTAGCCAGACAAGGTCAACTGTCCACAAGGTAAATATATTTTTAATGTCTGATTAAGGAAAAAGAAGCTTGTCATCAATGGAACATTTTAGAAAGCCTTCAGAAGTCTTAAAATGTGAAAAGAAATAAGAAAAAACAAGTATAGGAGGTTGCTAAAATGGCACAAGGTGAAGTGTTGCAGAAAAGCTAATGCACACATGTGTATTCTACACTGTAAATTCATGTATTTGTTGCTGTCAATCTTGGATAACTATCTGTGCTACTTAACAGAGATCTCTGTTCCTGAATCATGCAAGCAAATGTTTTCTTTTTATTACCCCTTGAAGGAGAAATAGATTGCTTTTTAGGCATTTTAAAATGTTCTTTAAACATTTTTAAATATGGAAGAAAAATATTTAATTTCTCAATAACTACAAAAGTAAAATATTATTATAGTGCTTTATAAAATAATTTAGGACCACGTGGTCTTGCTAGAAGTAGAAAGTAGAGATTTCAAATGTTCCTATCACTAAAAGATTTGCTCATGTTTTACACTAGAAAATCAAAATACAAATATAGACCATCAAAAACAGGACATAAAACCAGGGATGTCTCATTGTAGAACAGCCTTTCCAATATTTGCAAAACCTTTCAGTCTTGTAAATTATCTGCTCCCCTCAGGCAGACATTTTTAGGGCCTTCTTGAGGGACTCATTCAACAAAAGGCATCCATAAAGGAGACCCACATTTGTCAGTGATCTATTCTAAGGCTGGCCAAGGCAATCTCCATTTGCCTTTCTTCACCTTTGGTTAGCTTTACCTGAGGGAAATATGCTTTAAACTCACAGGAATGGTCTTCATGTGAAGCCTGATCACTCTACAGCATCTTTAGCCTTTCCTAAATGCTATCAGATCACAGGTACATAGGTGTGCACACCCACAAGTAAACTAAACGTTCATAAAGTACATGCACACGTGTTCTATCTGCCTCAAGTCATGTCAGTGAACCCAGTCCTGAAATTATGTCCAATTTACAAAAGAAACGACATTTAACTTGATTAAAACTTAAAAACCAGCAAATATAAATTAATGGTTTTTCCACAAAATATTATCATTATTAATATTCTAATAGCATTCAGTAGAAAGAATGTTTATACTGACTCAATTTAACTGGTGCAGGATCACATGTCGTGTTGGGAGATTTTTCCTTTTAGCTCCTGTAAAAGGCAACAGGTTACAAAGCATGAATAAAATATCACTCAAAGTGTTCCAAAAGTACTCCTAAAAAACTCATCTGGTCAGAAAGCCTTTCTCTTCCCCTTTCCATTGGGATTTAGCATCATGCTTTTATTAAATTACAAAATAATCCTATCACAAGATGCATGGCAGTTTCTCTATTACAGCTTATTTCCAGCAATTGACTTACCATGCATGTGTGATGGTGAAAAAAGCATAGCCCTTGGAAATCTATTTTGTCTCATTAATTTTGACATAAAATTTAAGACTGCAGAGTCATAAAACATAAATCAGGTGTCATACTGCATCGATCCTTTATGGAAAAGGAAGTTGATCATTCTTGTTTTATTTCACTAGGAAATTATTTGACTGGATTACTTGAACGTTTAATTAAATTGTCATATAACATGTATAAAGTATAAAATATCAAATAAAATAGTCTTTTGCTGTGACATAACATTAATTTTCTGTCATCAAAAGTGTTTATCTTGTTAGCTGTCTAACTTAAACTGGCTCAGCACCAATTAAGTGTTATATCTGAATATGTTTAGAATATTTAAATTCCTTCTTTTATTGCCCTCTTGTTAAACTTTTAATTTTCTTTTTGTTGCAATTAGCATTTAAGGAGCTCAATTTCTTTAATAGTCTCCCTTGAATTTACATTTTATATTAGTCTTCTTGTTTTTCAGTAAATCAATGGAGCAACTGAATATTTGGTTAGTGGAAAAATATTGTGGAATACCATGCGGTTTATGAAATGTTTAACTCACTTTTTCCTAAGGAGGAAAGGCTCATGCATTATTTTTTGGGACTTTCTGTCTTCTGATCCCCCACACAACTCATGTCTGAGAGTAATATTTGGTGTTATTCAAATTTGATAGAAAGGGATAGATTTTAATGATAATTGGATTGCAATCAACAGTCCCTAGAAAATATTTCTCTGTGGCACCATGGTCATAAACACCTAGTCATGGTACAGAACTTAGAAACAATTTAGGACTGTTTCCAATGCACAGTTTGTTGACTCTTTTTGGAGACTAAGGAAGTTGAGCGGTACCATCCAGTATAGTCAAAAACAGACTTTCACGGCCAGCAAGCCAGAGAGTCCCAGGCATATTGCATGTACTCTTCATGTCCAAATATACCTCAAGTATCACCTGCATTGCCAGCTCAGAGTCCAGGCACCTGGATAAAGGCACAAATAAGGCAGGATATGACCTATCTGAGAGACTAATATTTGAGGGCAGCCCACAAATAAATGTGGAGGTTTCACGTCCAGCCCAGAGTATGCTCATAGTTCTTGATGTCTCCCAGATATACAGGCAGTCCGGGTCACCATCCCTTGGTGTCAGACATGGTGTGCTGATAGGGACATCCCAGCCCTGTCTGAAGTAATCTTATTCTTGAACCTGGCACCCTTAAAAGGTGTAAAGTTAGACTGTGCAATGAAGAGTAAGCTCCTTATTCCCTCTCCACAAGTAATAACACTGGAAAAACTGCAGAGGAAACACTAGGAATACATGGTTTCATTTTTCAAAGACAGGAACTGGTCCATTGCTTTAAATTAACCCAAGAGCCAAAACACTTTGATCTACTTACTGCTCGCTTGTTCTAATTTACCAGGTACACTTCCAGGGAAACAGTAATTTTCTCTCCATCCAGAAATAAGCTAAACAAGAAGTATCCCTTTAGTCATTGTCACTTACTAATTGTGTCCAGGCATTTAGAATAAAAAGTTTTTGAGATAAGTTGGGGTTTGGTGTGGTTATATTTTAATCAGTTAGGGCTCTTTCTCCCCCATTCACTATCACCCAAAGTAAGTGCTATTAATTTGAAATTGATGGGAGGATAATGATGCAGCACAGGCTGCAAGAGCAAGGAGCTTGATTGTGCTGAAATACCAGTTTCTTTTACTCTTTGCTGGAGGCTACCACCTGGTTGAAGAGAAACCCATAATGGTTTGTTTACATAACACTCCAAGTTGTAGGCATTCTGCTGGTTAGAAGAAATAAGAATTTCTTACCTCTGATTAGCCTTTGAATAGCCTTAGATATGTGAAGAGGTGGATGTAATATGAAGAGAAACAGCTGAGGAGCTGAGAATCAGCTCTAACATATATTTCAGGGTGAGCTGAAGAGATTTTCTATGTCTTAAACTAAACCTCAGCCCTAGAATGTGAAGCTGAACCCTACCCATCCAGTCTGTCAATACTCCATGCACTCCAGGGAGGGAGTTCTTGATCCCTGCTTGATCTTGGCCTGGGTAACCTTACAGTTTCTGTCTGTTTGCAGTGTGACAATTGCAGTAAGTGGTTATTAACCTTGGCAGTCATCATCCCAGCCTCTTCAAACTCTAACAGAAACTACAGGAACACCTCCCATATGGCATGTTTCACACAAAAATGCCAAGTAAGAGAGTAAAACAGCACCATATTGCCATGAAATAGCAGAGAAAAGACACTTAAGTGGGATTAAGTGTATTAAGTGGGATAGATACATGATGTGGGGCACAAGTGGGTGTGTTGACGGTAGGTTTTAGGCACTAAAAGCTTCCACTAGAACAATAGGCCAAAAATGTGATCTTTTTTATTTCCAAATTCTGAACTATCTGTCCTAAGATGGGATTCATTTGAATTGTGATTTAACATACTCATAATATTTAAAGTTTGGCGTCATGGACAGAAGCTTCCCTATGTTTTGGCATAAAAACTGCAGGCACTGAGAGAAAAGACAAGCTGTAGTCTTAGAGAAACAGACACTTCCATTTCTTCCATAGCATTGCTCTGTTCAAGGGAAACTTTCAACGACTGCATCTCTATATATATATATATGACACATTTTGCCCCTGAAAATGCCTCATGCTCTGTGCACAAAATGACACTAACACTGATGGCACACACCTTGTTTCCACCTCAGGTTTTTGAAGCATTAGTTATAACTCAGCATCCTTGAGTTACCTATCAAGAAATCTAAATATGTTTTTTGTTCAGAGTTGGAAGCTTTCAATATTCATCTTTGCTAAAGATTTTTGTTTTGAGTTTGTTTCCTTTCTTACTCCAGACTCTTAAAAGCACAGACTGCCAGGACCTTCTGCTGGCGTTGTATTAAGTATTATTTTACTTACCCTTGATAATAAACATAGTTTGGAATCCAGAATTGTGAAAGAATAGTGTTTCAGGAAAAAAGTAAAGAGAAAAAGAGGGGCTAATTATAGGCACATCTTGATTCACTAAGCAGCAAGAACACTGGTGTGTCTTAATAAAACCAATGCCCTTCCCAGGGCAATCCTCCAACAATCTTTTCCACTAGAGCAGACCTTATCCAAGCAGGGAGTTCTTTTGAAATACACAGAATAAACTCCCTCCCCCTGCCTGAAGAGGCTTATTGGTAGCTCTGAAATGGCAAGATGGGGGTCCAGCAAATATTCCTGTCATTTTTGCAACCCACCTGCAAAGTTTTAACATAACTCACAGCATCAGGTGGTTTCTAATACCTAAAGGTCATTGAGTCACAGGAAGCCAACTGGCCCCACTGTATCTCTTCAGCTCACAATGATTATTATTATTTATAATTGTTCTCTATTTATAATAAATACATCAAAATCATGAAAAAAAAGAATCCACCCAGAATCCTTGCCAAAAATAAAGTAGGAAATCTAAACTAAACCCAGCAGCTGCTTCTAGTCAGCAAGCCAAAAAGAAATAGCCAATAGTAATAAAATTAAGTCCAGCCCATGTCTACATTTCATGACAATTTCAGACCTTAATGTGTCACTTCCTGAAATACTGGCTAAAAAGACAGACCACAAGCAATTCCTTGGAGTTCCTCTTATTTAATCTGACCTGCGGTACCAAATTGCTCTTCTATTTTGCAAGGACACTTTCTCTTTTACTGCCAGATTGTATTCTGGGTCACCTTTAAGATGTAGCTTAACATGCCATTTACGTGATGCTCTGGTCCCAGGGGCACAGGAGAACAGAATATAGCAACCAAATCTGCTTTCTTTCCAAAGCTGACTTCTTTGATATTGCTGTTTTGAGATTACTGAAAAGCAGCTGAGAATCCAGCAAAAAACCCATGGGTCAGATTTCAGTAGCTAAACACAGATGCTAAATTCAGGCAGCTACTTCTCTCTCCACTATGTATTCAGCCAATGAGGACCAGCTAATCATTGAGTGTTGTATTGTCTGTGTTACTGGCCTGGTTATCTCAGGTAAGGGAGATATTTATGTTAATTAAATTTGGGTACCAGAGAATGTCAGCATTACCATCCAATGTCTACTTTCTGACCTGTAACCTTTTATATATCCTGAAGAGAAGACAATGTGACACTGTTTTGAAATTTGTACATATATGGTTTCTGGTAAAGATAAGCCAAAAAATACTCTGACCCTTGCTGACAGATGTATCACTTTCTATTCCAGTCTGGTCAACATGTGGTCAGCCCTCACCACTACCAAAGGAAATAGAAAACTTCTAATATTAATAATATATAAATCCAGTTTAATTCACAATTGTGTTTACATTGAACATTCATACACCAGTGCAAAGCATAAGTCCAGCAAGGGCTGATAACTTATGCTAATGAGTTTCATAAAATACATCTTACATAAGAAACTTTTAATCACTTTTTCAGCTTGCTTGTTGTTGAGTTTGCTGAGATTCTCTTTGGTTTTATATTATGGCAAAGTATAGTAACTGATTTCTGTGGTATTTGCTCTGTTCTTTGCATTTACCCTCTGAATTACCACATTTGAGTTCTGTTTTAAAGACTTACAAACTAATATAATTAACAAAGCACTCCTAAATCATTTTTCATGAAACTTTCAAGGTTCACAAAGCTGATCCAAAATAGCTGCCAGGGGTTTGTACACTCAATAATATTTGCAGAAACATTATTGAAAGAAAACAAAAACCTCCAGTGTAATTTCTACCATTTCACTGAGTTGTATTAAAAAAAAATTCCAAAGTTTTTGGTCCAAGAAAACTGTTCATTTATTAAAACTGTTCCATAATATTTTCACTATTTCTTCAGTGGTCTTTACATGGAGGCTTGGCTTTATAACATTTATTTTATTTTATGACATTCAACACTGCAAAATCTTGATCTCTCTTCTGGCATTTGGGCACTACTTTAATCTACAAAACAAATCATCCAAGGAAGGAAAATTGCAATTTTAGTAACCTTTTCCATGAATGCTGAAAAGTGTCTAAATGCATCATTAAGGTCAACACTCCTATATTTATTTTCTTACTAAACTGGTATAAAACTTAACATTTCTCTCCTGTTGTAAACGTCTTTCCACAACTTTTTGTTGTTGTGTTTGTATTTGCAACTTGTATGAAGCCATCTCAGCTCCAAATATGTTTTAAGATGTATATAGCCTTTTCTGGTTCTGCTTTGTTGTTCCTGTAACACATCATAATTTTAATTATTTTAATGGCCATTATGCTTTAGAGAAAACTTTGCTTCCTGTTTCATTTTCATTTTGAAATGATCCTTCCAGGGAAGCATGAGTGATAATGAAAACAGAGTTTGAAACTGCATGTGGCATGGGAGATGAACATTGAATGGATATGGCGTTAACAGAGCCTTGAGCAGTAACATTTCACCAATGGAACGAGGCACTCACCCAGCTTCTGGCAGAGTGATTCCTGATCTGATGGTATTCCAAATGTACCCTTTTCATTTACTGGAGGTCATCTGATTGCCAGTCTCAGATTTCACACCAGCATTTCCCCCAGTTTCCAAAAGAATTGTTGTTGCGGGCTTTTTTAAGCTTTTCATGCCTTGTGATAGGGCATTGAATGACAATGTAATATCACCTTAGATAGGGATAGGGTTGTTTTCTTTCTGTTGTTATTTCTATTGTTATTTTTTGTTGTTATGTGTATATTCTGTTATTTCTATTATTTCTCCTCATGTCTGATTTTAACATTTAACACTCTGCAGTTACAGTAAAGAAAACTCCAAATGCCTGAAAATGTTTACTGATATTAAAGCACGACAGAAATTTGAACAACCTTCTGTTTCTTACCTCACAGTGAGGAATTCTTTTTCTTTAGTCACCCTTCTTCACTCTTATTTTGCACTTTCTTTACATGTACTCATCATTGCTACAGGTAGCTCAGTGCAGAGGGAAGCACTCTCAGGTGTGTTCCTGGAAACTGTTGACACTATCTCTGTTTACCTTACCACAAGCAGGACTTGTTTGTACTGAGTGAGCATGTATTTATATTCAACTTTAGCATAACAGTCCATTTTAAAAGGCACTGAACTTTCACTTTAAGGAGATTTCAATTTAAGGACTCAAGCTACCATATGAACAAATCGTATAAACCCAAAACCAGTTAGGAAATGCTTTGCAATGGTAGGGATTCATCAATCAAATATGTGAATTATACATTTTGAATTTAAATGGATTAAGTACTAGTAATCAAGGTTTCTAACAGGATATTTCAAAGGTAGATAAAGAGGAATCAAAGTTAAGCACAATCATGTTTGGTCCCTGTTCAAATACAGCCGGGACAGGCAAAACACTGAAAAGATAAACTATGTTAAGATGCTAAGGGAAGTTGCTCTTTCATAAGGCAATTCTGTAAAATATCTCTTTACAGGATAGCCCTGACAGTCTAGATGAATGAGCCTAGGGCTAGAATGTGAAATTTAATGGTCTGTGACATAAATGTAGCTATATCAGGAATGAATTTGGGTGAACAGAATGCATTAATATACAGATAATTCCCAAAGTAATGTGAATCAAACCAGTATCAATAAATTAACAGGAAGACAAATTTGATATTCTGTCAGACTCAGTATTTGTGCTGAAGGAGAACTAATAGTCCTGAAAAAGACTAGTAGGATGTTTAAACAGGATCCACTTGAAAGACTAAGCATGTTTTGGTATTTCCAATTTAGATAGTGTGCAGAATGCAATGCCCAATTTCAGATAACCCATTGAGTTTCAGAAATCAAGTTGATCACTCCACTATAGAAGAACAAAATAGTTTCTTAAGAGCTATTCATGGGAACTCCCTGCTATGATTTACCCTGCACGTTCAAGGCTTGCTGTGTCCAGAGAAAAAGGGAAGACTGTGCAGAGTGAAGTGTGCTGGCACTGCTGATCTCCGTGTCTCTGTGGCCTGTAGGTGACAGAACACTGGGAAAGTAGAATCTGCCTCCCAGCACTTCCGAGTGCAGATCATTTGATCTTACTAGAAGAAACCTGAATTCTCAGAGGACCATTGAATACAACAAAACAGGAATGAAATGGATAAACACTCACAAACAAAGTTACATGTTACAAATAATTGTTTGATAACTTCCAGAAGAAGAGATTCTGAAGAATCTGGCAGAATCTTCAAGATTCTTACATGTCAGCTCCTAAAAATCTGTGGGTTTGCTTGTCCCAACATACATAAACCATTTATTTTTAAAATCATAAAGGTAATTTTTAGAAATATTCCGTCTCAGCGAAGGTGAAAGACAATATTCTAAGTGTTGCTTTCTCTAATTTTTTTAAATTTCTCTCTCCCATCTGAAATTTGTAAACAAATTAGTACATTTACCTATTTAAAAATTTTAATGTAGAAAGTCATTAAAACAGTGGCAATAAGGAACTCAGTGAGGAAACAACGGAGCTTTTGTACCATGATTTAGAAGTGTACAATTAGGAAAAGAGTTTTCATTCAGGTTTGGTTCAATTAAGATTTTATGGGGTTTCGGGTTATTTAAAGCTAATGTCATTTTTTAAATCTTATTTCTCCTTTCCATCTTTTGTAAAATTCAATATTGTAGCAAAGGGAAAGTTTGTTCAGTTTTAGTGTAAAAAAGCTCTGTCACAGGCTGAAACAAGAAACAAAGAACAGAGAACAGTAACTTAAGAACTGCTTTTGTTGACCAAAGAAGCACAAAAAAGCTGAAGCGTTCTGGTTTTACACATATTTACAAGAAACATACATATTGATATAAGAAAGGTTTAAAGTGTGCAGGAGTATAAAAGAAAAGGTTTTTATTTACTGCAGCTCAGAAGACCCATCCTGTAGACCAACAATTTTTTTTTCACCTTCTAAAATTTACAAGCCAGAAATATTAACTATCACTAAAACTAGAGGAAATTGAGAAGAAATAAAAGACTTTAACTTCCTGACTTTGAATTTCCACTGCAGTCGTGCATTACATTTATTTTGTGGCCATCCAACTAACATTAAAGACAATGTATTTATTTCAGTAGAGTGATCAGTTAATCCTTATGTGACGATATGGGATTTCAGAATTTTTCAGACAAGGGGTAGCTTTCTTTTTTAGGTAACAATTCCTCTACAAAGTAGTTTAATGGATGAAAAATGCACTCAGGAAATTTACCAAGCATTAATTTTATATAATTTATTTGTGAAATGTGTCCCTGGAACATTATCTTCATGAAAGATGTCAATGCCTTTGAGATTCTAAAAATTTCTAATAGAAAGCTAAATATTGTCTACAGGAAGCTCTGTAACATTTGAGATATCAGAGTTAGTCTATAAATAGACGAAAATTCATGTTTAGAATTGCTTGACATTTTAGAATTGTCTATTTGTCACTGTCAAATTTCTTTTAAGACTTCCCAAGTACTAAAAATTGCAAAGACCAGCCAGGAACCAGTTCAATATCTCTTTATTGCCATCAAACAAATGGCTCTTTTCATCCAGAAAAAACCTCTTGTTAGTTTTATTTCAGTTTAAGAATAAGAAAACATTATGCCTTGTTGCCTTGCTCTTTGCTGCTGAAAATTGTTATCCCATGGTAGCTAGTTTTCAAGGTTATTTTCTGTAAATATGGCCATGTTATTGTAACTCTATCTTATCATACACATTCCTTTCTCATGGAGACAGACCCTTGATGGACACTTCCTTTGACCACTGTAGTTGAAGGAGGAAGAACTGATTTCCTCCAATGAGTAGTAATTTCCAAAAGGGTATAAAAAATAAAGAAGGTGGGTCTTGTGCCCTCCCTTCCTTCCTTTCCTTTGAATCTGAACACAGCTGTCTCTGGCTCTTCTTTCTGCGCCGCCAGCATCAATGCCTGTAGACTGTCTGCATTAAAATTGGCATTGTTTCTAGACCCACAGCTGTGTGTCCAGTTGAAAAGCTGATAAAGATGACTCCTGGGTTTCTTGGTGTCTAACATGAAATGTGGAATTTTTCATAACACCTTTAGGATAAAATCTCCAAACCTTTCTCGACATGAACCTGCAACACTGTGAGGGACATATATTCTATTGCACAGATTCCCCTCACCCTCTTGAAAGAAGACAGGGCTGTAATCAAGTGACAGAACAAGAGGAAAGTTGCACCAGAGGAAGTTCAGATTGGATATTAAGAAAAAATTCTTCATGGAAAGGCTTGTAAAGCATTGGAACCCACTGTCCAGGGAAGTGGTGGAGTCACCATCCCTGGATGGGCTCAAGAAATGTGTGCACATGGCACTCGAGGACATGGTATAGTGGTGCTGGGTTGATGGTTGGACTTGGTGATCTCAAAAGGCTTTTCCAGCCTTAACAATTCGGTGGTCTTTAGTGGCCTCCCTATGCATAATCCATCTCATTCCCTACTAGATTTCTTAGAGTATCCCATAGTTCTGTGTGTGCTGGAAGACATAACACATGACCAACCTGAAACCTTTATGATACGAGATCAGCAGGTAAATGCCATGCAGGATGACACAAATGTCTCAAACATTAAATGTTTCTGTTCAGACAACTTCATTGCACTGTTTGGTTCAAAATCCTTTCAAATGACAAATAGCAGGAATATATTATGAAAATAAACACCTTGTTACCACTATACTTGTGTGTGTGTGTCTGTGTCTGGATTTGTAGTAATTGATATCTGAACGAGAAGTCAAGAAACAAAAAAGAATGTGCAAGGGTGTTGGCACCCCTCTAGGGAGTAAATCGCAGTGGTGAATTTGAATCTTTTCAAGGGAAAATCTAATCCAAAGAAACGCTAAAGCAAGAGCAATCAGATTGTGAGTTTCTGTACAAAACATCAAGATCTGCTGCTTGCATTGTCACGTCAAGTGGAGAGGTACTGAAGTGCTTCCATTTTCTCCTTGACCTTTGAACAGAATCAGACTTTCTTTGTGCTGCATTCACAGACACCCAGAGTCAGCAGTTGTAACAAAGGTGCCCAAAGGAGCTCAGCACCTAAGGTTCTGATGCTTCTACTGTACCAGAATGTACTGATTCCTGCACATGAATAGGCCTGTTGAATTGGAGAACAATTATCTGCAAGAAAGGAGGTCTGAGCTTTAGGAGGACATGTAAGAAGCAGTGTGACAAAGGCACTCTAATGTTGCAGAGGAAAAAGCAGAAGTACTTTTATACATCCATCCATCAATGCAAAGGGCAAACTAAGAAGTTGTTCATTTAATCACAATAATCTTGCTGCTATTGTCATATTTATTCTTCCTTCTTCCCAAGATTACTTGCTACATCAGTCATTCTGATGCAGCACAACTGTGTTCCCCTCTGTATATTTTGTCACATGGGAGTGCTGGAATTCGTGCCAAGTGACTGTCTTTGCAGCCATGGTCTATGTGTATGTCTTGAATTGTAGAGAAATGTCTACAGCACAAGGCAGTTGCCACTCAGAAACCCAGGCTGGCTTTTAAACAAATGATCGCAGCCTTTTTGTCATTTTGGAGAAAGCTTTTCTATTGAGCTCTCCCATTTTCACATAGGTTCACAACAAAAATTCTGGCATAAAGTAGTACTTTTAAAAGCTTTCTGGATTGCAAATGAGAGATTTCAGAAAAGGAGAGATGTGGGGGCTTTCTCACCTTTAGTTTTTCTTGTTGTAGTATGTTTTCTCCCATTTATATTCTTTTCTCTTTAAAGAGGTTTGCAGGTCATATGCAAGCAAGATTGGATCAGACAGAGGAGAGAAACCAGCTACAAGAAATCCCTGCACAATCCACATGCTTTTCATGCAAGTTCCGACATTTCCCAATCTCTTTTCTTATTTTTGAAGGTTTTGGATTTTTTCTTTTTGCTTCTTTTGGTCTTTTTTTTTCCTCAGTATATACGAAGACTGCCTGTGTTCTTTTACATATGCCTGTCCTTCCCTTCCCCCTGTTTTTTAACTCTTCCCCAGAAGAGCAATTAAACCTGAAACAGTTTTGGTTTGTTTGTTTTTGGTTGATTGTTTGTTTGGTTGGTTTTTTTAATGGAATTAATCTCTAAAATCTGAACAGGATAAGTATGTTTTATATCAGTGCACAAATGGGATTGTGGGATTAAGTTGTTCTTTGCTGTTTGAACTGTCACTGAAATGTCTGTTTGCATATTATGGCTCTGGAAATTTTGGCTTGTCTAAAGGAAAGTTTATATTAGAGCAACCAAAAATTAGAATTAAGTCACTTCTTTGCTGTTACCTTGTAGCATTTCTTCACTGCTGAGCAGCAATGATTTTTCTTTAGTGTGAGGTGTAGTGCTGGACACTCTGGACAAGGTATTTGCTTATATTAAATCTTATGGTGAAAACATTGATAAACCTATGAGAAATTCCAAAATGCAGTGTTGTCATTTTAAAGCAATCCTTGCCTGCACTAATTACCACATACCCCATGCATACTGCACTGACTTGGAAAAGTGAAAAAACCAAGGATGGATCAATCTGCTTTGTTGTAAAACTGTGAAAGATGTTGAAATAAATCAACAGATTCTCTTATTAAATTCTAAAATACAGAAATAAGTGCTCGAAAAAATGAAGTGTATCATGTTAAGAACAATGTTAAAAAGAAAATATTTCACACTTTAAGCATGCAGTTTGGTGATTGTCTTGGCTTAGTTCATTCCATTTGTTCCATTTGTTAAAGAAAATAAAATTAGATAAGTTCAAGAGTACTTCCATCTTCTCCAAGCCGATACAAAAACTGTTCATGGTTCAGAGAATGACTATGAATCTCTGCTAGCTACACAGACCTACAAAGAATGTAAAAAGCCATCTTTTATGCCACTTAATTTCCTAGGAAGAAGTGGATGGGAAACCGACAAGTAGTAACAAGAGGCTTGGTTTCAAGGAGTGTGCCAAGTGACTAACCAGTTACTCATGGTTTAAGCTGTATTCAAGTGTATTTTGAGAAGCAGTAAAGGGGAAAGAACAGGAGAGTTTTCATGAACATGATATTTTCTAACTGAACATGCTGGAAAAAATAGTATCAGTCACAAGGAAACTGCTGATAATTCAGCATCTTTGTTTCTTGGAAACAGTGAAACCTTCAGTTTCTTTTTCCATTGCAAGCATTGTAAACCATTGATAGTTGACTCTACATGACTAGAAACATAAATAATAAAATCCTAAGAGAAAGATCTGAATAATTGTTAAGAATGCAACATAGCAAGTTGTGTTCTGTTTGTTTTCTTGCTTTCTTGCTGGCATTTAAATGTGCATTTTCAAGAACAAACCCATGACATTAAAAATTTTCAACTACTTTTGTCTTTCAGGACTTCTTCAATGTTAGTAGAGTTTAGATGTCATCCCATGCATAGAGTCCTGTCTAATGGAAGAACATTCCTCAGCAAAGGTAATTAAAGCATGTGCTTTGTGAGGGAAACCAACCTGTAGCACAAGGAAATTAAGAATTAGAGAAGAAAATATCGTTTAACTTCAGGAAAAGGATATTGTTTTCAAATAAGTACTTCATGATTCACTAGATTAGTTCACAAGACTAATTTTTTCTTGGATAATAACTCTACTAAAGTTTAAAACATACTTGTTTTTATAGTCAATATGCTAAGATTTAGCAAGTATTTGTGTTAGTCTGGAAAAATATAGATACTATCTTTTTAAAGGCTGCCAACAATACTTGGAAATCTGATGGAAATATACTGACAATTTGCTATGTGACTAAAGAAACGTTGGGGTTTTCTAAACTATTTTTTTTATCGCAATGAAGTCTCCTAAACTTACATTATTCTAATGTAAGTAGTAGATGCCAATAAATAAGTATATTTCAAAATCACCTAAATATTGACATTTCCAGAACGTGAAATTTGTTTTAGCAGAAGTTTAATCAGAATATCTGTCTACAGACCATGATGCTTACCTATGCTGAGAAATAAATAATTTTAATTATATTTGTTCCTTCTTGCCTCAGTTGGTTTAGCATAGAAAGAGAGAAGACAGAAATACTCATGGAATAAATCAACAAAACTTATGCAGATGCACACACATAAATTCTTATCTATTTTATTAATAGATAGATAAATAGATTGATAGACAGAGACAGACAGACCAAGAGATAAATACAATCACTGTGGGGAATGTAATCCAGTATCATGCATTTCCACACTATGAAAGAAAGTTTAAATCAGAGTTTAATGATCAGGCACAAAACCCTTCTATCAAAATTGTGCTGATTATTTGGGCTCCTTAAGGATCCATAAGAAGAATGTTTAAACAATGGAATTTAAACAATGTTCTTCCTCTGTCCCCTTTTCAACTAGATCCAATATCGGATCCAATATCTGATCCAATATCTGATCCAATATCTCCAGTATTTGATATTTACCTGAATTCTAAACCCCTTCAAACTACCCTATGTCTAACCCATCATTTAGTCTATTATTGACCATTTTAAGGTGCCATGTATTCCTGTCTTCTTGAAACATTTGTAACTCTTGGACACATGCTCGTCAGTAAGCTCCTTAGGCTTTAAAAACATCCAAGATTTCTTATTTTTCCCTTTTGTAAATTTGTAGGTCATGTCCATTTTTGAGATGCAGTGCTAATCAAATATCCTCATTATATTATCTAAATTCAGGCCACCAGCTCCTCAATCTGAGCATTTTTTTAAATGTGTCTCAGAATTTTATCAGCTCCCAAAAAAGTAGGATGGGCTTTGTCTTCCCTTTTTTGCCTGTCTGTAAAGGTGAAGGACAACACTGAAAAATCTGGTATTTTTGTTAAATTTAGTTGGCTGTAATAATGACTAGTAAATATGATGAGTAGGTATTTACCCTAGGCTTTTGTTTGAATTGGTTTTATTTCATTACAATTTCAATTTTATTCAGCATTTGCAATGTTCAGTGGTTTAGATCCTTATATATACAAACACACAAAATAGAAGATAAACACATTCTGTATTAATTTCCAGTGTCAAGAAATATTCAATTTCTAAAGTGTGATAAAAAGTAGCTTTAACACATAAAAGTACTTGGCAACTCTTATGAAAGAAGAAAGAAGAGTGTAAGGTATTCCGAGGAGGCTCTGGGGCAACAAGACAGAGGAATCCTCTCTCTCAGTAGTCCACTCAGGATGTGTTAATAATTCTTTCCTCAGTCATAACTCCCTCCTGTCTATAATTATTACAGAAGTCTGCACTTATTAAAGTTCCTTTTTGTTTGCTGACTGATATTTTTGCTGATATGTTACTTTCAACAGGACTTTCTCCTTTGTTCTCAGATTCAACGGCTGTGAGATAAATTTCTTCCACATGTCCTCCTTTTATTCTGTAAAATTTTATCTCTTCAGTAATTCAAGAGCACAGCCAAGATAGGGGTTTGTTTTGCTGTCTAAGGCCAGCTCTGCAGTGCAAATAAAATATTATCAAATTCCTTTTTTCTTGTTACATAGAGTGATTACACTAAATCCACTAAATCATTCAGATGAGGAATGTTAGCAGAGGATATGTAATGTAAATATATGCACAGTGCAATCACAGATTTGCTTCTTCTCTCAAGCAGTCAGACATACAGAAATTGGTGACAGCTATCCTTGTCCTTTTTTTTTTTTTTTTAATTTGAACCATCAAAGCCAAATCACAGAAAAGGTATACAATAAACATAGTCTGCAAAGAGAGTTACACTTCCTCTGTTCATTATGAATCTTCAACATCCTTCACCGGCCAACACTGCCTTAAGTTTTCTCTGACAAGTTGAATCCTATTTAAATTAAAAACTCTCTGGTGTACAGATGTCAGGAGCAGAAGTGGAGTGCCTACAGTACCACATAAGAAATAATATGGCTTCAATGTATTGAGTTGCTGTCCATGAAACCATTTCATCAGATGTAACAACGTTACAGCCAGACTGTGCATATCATAAAAATTCAGAAAGAAAAAAGAAAAAAAAAAAGAAAAAAGACAGTAAGTTCTTTAATTATAATATTAGGATAATATATCTTTCACTTCCACTTAATAGCAATTGGGGATGGTTTCATTACAACCGTATCAAGCTATACTGTGAAGATTTCTCACCTCAGGGGGAACAAATAACACTTCTGTGTGTGCTTTTTGACCTCACACGAGCAGATGATGCCTTTTCAGTGTCTGGAATTCAAAGTACATATGTGTCAGAATCTGGCCCTGAGATCTCAGCCACCACTGCCACAACCCCTTTCATAAATTTTTAAGGTTTTTATTTCCAAAGCACATGTTCCTGTGACAGTTCAGCTGTAACGTTGATGGTTCCTTTATGCCAGTCATGGTAACACTTCCACAGGGTTACATGGGCTGAAACCACCAATTTACATCAGGCAGGCCACAGAGCTTTTTTCCTTTGCTATTACTTCCTTGAACTGGTATTGAACTATGTTACCCAGAGGTTAAAAAGCTGATACTGATCCCCAGAGCCTTGTGAGACCCTCTATGCTAGCATTTATTTGTACAACAGCTAGTTCCCTGTGCTTTTACAGTAATTTAAAGGATGGCACTGAAACTTGTGCCATCTGCAGCTATGCATCTAAGCAATGGCTGCTTTATTTCCCAGTAGTATAATGTATATTAGAAATATAAAGCTCTACTCACCACAACTAGCTCTGGAATTAGATAAAAATACACCAGCTGGGACAGTGACTAGCATGAAGAAGGCATTTTATGGGGTAGTACATGTATTCTCTATCACTTTCATAGACACTTGTCTGTTATTAATGCCAAATGATATAAACATGTTTTCTAAGCCTGGATATACTTCTGACTTTCAGTCACCATCATCTTATTAGCATTCTTCAGGTCTTTTTTTTCCAAGTTTTCTGTAATAGAGAAAGGCAGGGAAGTTTTCTTCCCATACCTTTGAGGTGTTTTAGTCTCTGTCTACAGATAACATTGCCCCTCAGGGTGATGTGTGTGGTTGTCTCTGCATGTGGGTCTTTATCTAACCCTTCTTTATGGCTCCCTCACTCACAGCATGCATTTTCTGCTCTTCTCCTTTTAGGTAATCACATTTGCTTCTCTCCTTAGCTTGCTCATACTAGGCTTTCTCTAACCCGGTTTCTTTAACTGCATATGCTTCATTGGGTCTTTTTCTCTCCATGTATCCGAATTTTCCTGCCTTTTTCCCTAGCCAATTTTATTAGTTTCATTCTCTTTTTAATTCTTTCTCGCTTTCTATAGGCTCCGCAGTTGGGCTTAGTAAAGGCAGAAAGGTGTGCAGAAATATACACAACATTTCTCTGTCCATTCCCATTGTTCTTCAACTATCATACAACCTTCTTGAAGATGAAACATGAATATTGTGAATGAAGACATGCTCAGACTTACCATATTTCCCAGAGGGGCCAGACCTAAGACATGGGGTTTGTTAGCTTGGATACAGATACTTACTGCAAATCAATTAAACTGAATATTGGATCATGATCCAACTGTATCATAGAGGGAAAGAAACACTTTCTGAACCACGGTCCTAGTCATATTATTTGGTTGTAGGCAGTCCTGCAAGGAGCAGGAAGTCAGATTTTTATGGTTATTATGAGTCCTTCAAAACTTGAGATATTCCATGATTCTGATTCTGTGACTGCGTGTTGTGGTCCTCAAGGCTTCACCAGTTTTTCCACACCCTTCAACATTGCCTTATTCCTTTCCTAGCTCCGTTTTTTCAGAGCAAACATCCTTGGGGTATAAATAACCAAGGCATAAACCATGTCACAGACTTGCAAGCCAGCTTCAAGGAGCAAGCTGTGCTATTTCATTTTTACTCTGTCAGTTCTCCAGTTTTAAAATTGAAATCATATGTACCCAAACATCTTATGCATGCAATTTTTAAAAGAACCCAGCATCTGAAATCTGAGCAACGTTCTCAGGTGAGCTCTGTCCTTTTTGAGGTATTTAAAAAAGAACTAAGCAGAACAGATTCATATCAAACTTCACATCCTAATAAGCTTGGTCTGTCCATTTAGAGAAAGGTCTTTAGGAAGCAATTCACTTTTTAGGTACTAAACATGTGCACATAAAGCTCTGTGGAGGCTCTTTCAAGTATTGGTCGTTTTTTAATCCTTACAATGGCCACAAGAATCCCATTGCAAATCAGATAACCCTATTCATTCACCCTGTATTCAGCCTCTTAATTTGTATTTTACTAAAGTATATTTTCCAGTAAGATTCAGCTTCTAATAACCAGAACTGGAGAATTTCCTATCTCCCTTACTAGTGGGGTTTTTTTTAGTTTTTTTCTTTTGATTTGAATAAAAGTGGATTTTAAATAATTTGTATTTCCATATGTCAGTATAGCCACTGTGTCAGTGAAAGCAATACAGCTGAAAGTCATCACATCACAGCAGCCCACTAAAGTACAGGTTACAGAGAAGTACAAAGGAACAATTCATGTAAATACCTGATGGGCTCCTTAAGTGGTGATTTTGAATGCTAATTATATCTAACTCTAGTTAGACATCGATACAGTTTGTGCTCCTCTCAACCTGCAATTAAGAGACCCACTTAACAAACTTGAAATTGCATGAAGATACATTATTTTGTCAAATGTTCCCAAAGCTGATTTCTTCATAAATGAAAATGATTTAAGCAGCATTATTTGCTTTGTTACTAGGATGGCTCAGTGTGTTCTTCTTGGACCTTATTATCCCTGTGATAAATAATTATCTGTTCTCCCATTTCTATGATGTAGGCTTTGTTATAGAAAAAATAATAAGTTTGATTATTTATTGCATGAAGGTATACTTAACCCCCTCATCTCTCTGAAGTGTAATGGAGACATTAAAGAGAAAAAGACACACTAAGAATGACCCTGTGACTTGCAGATGACTATAGAAGTAAAGTTCTAACACAAAACTCAGCTACCATCTCTGGGAGTGGTGTGGAATCTGCTCAAAATTCAGGGTAAAAAAGCTAAAGACCTGGAACATAAAAAGTGGAGAAAATATAATAAGATTTAGTCTAGTTTAATTTTAAGCAGGAGCTGAGGGAGTTGGGAAAAGGAGGCTCAGGGAGAACTTCATTGCTCCCTACAATTACCTGAGAAGAGGTTGTATCCAGGTGGGGGTTGTTGTTTTCTCCCCAGTAACAAGTGACAGGATGAGAAGAAATGGCCTCAAGTGACACCAGGGGACGTTTAGATTGAATATTAGGAAAAACTCCTTCACTGAAAGGATGTTCAGGAACTGGAACAGACTGGCCAGGGAAGTGGAGGAATCACCATTCCTGGAGGTACTTGAAAGGCATATAGATGTGGCACTTGGGCAGATGGCTTAGAGGTAGACCTGTCAGTGCTTGGTTGAAAGGTTGGAAATGGTGATCTTAGAGGCCTTTTTCAATCTAAGCAATAATTCTATTATTCTATATTTTATAACAATAAAAATAATACTAAATGCCCAAGATAAGGCAAGTATAAGAAAGCTGGAGAAGGACTTTTGACAAGGGCATGTAGTGAGAGGACAAGGAGTCGTGACTTTCTACTGAAAAAGGCTAGATTTAGCTTAGATATTAGGAACAAATTCGTTATTGTGAGTGTGGTGAGGCACTGGAACAAGTAGCCCAGAAAAGTTATGGATGCCCATGTGCCTGTGGGAAGGGGGGTGGTGGTTAATGATGTTGCATTGCGTAGTGTGGGACCTGACATGATGTAAATGGTATGGAATAAGGAGTGTAGTTTGCTGGTTTTGGCTGGAGTAAAGTCAATTTTCTTCACAGTGACTGCTACAGGGCTGTATTTTGAATTTGTGCTGACCACAGGGTTGATAATATCAGACATGTTATTGCTGAGCAGGGCTTACATAGAACGAAGGCCTTTTCTGCTTTTCATATGGTCATGTTGGGGAGAAAATTGGGCATGCAGGGGAGGTTGGGAGGAGACCCAGTGGGAACAGATGATCCAAACTGACCAAAGGGGTATTCCAGACCATGTGAAATCATGCTTAGGATATAAAGGGGGGGGAAGAAGGAGGAAGGGGGTGACATTTGGAGTGATGGTGTTTGTCTTCCCAAGTCACCCATTACATGTGATGGGGCCCTGCTCTGCTGGAGAAGGCTGAACACCTGCCTGTCCATGGGAAACAGGGAATTAATTCTTGTTTCTCTTTTCTTGTGTGTTTGTTTTTGCTTTCCCTATTAAACTGTCTTTATCCCAACCCATGAGTTTTCCAGCTTTTACCCTTCTGATTCTCTCCCTGATCCAGTGAGGGAGTGGATGAGTGACTGCGTGGGGCTGGGCTGCTGGCTGGGGTTACACTATGACAATGCCCCATCCCTGGAAATGTTCAAGGTCATGTTGGATGGGGCTCTGAGCAACCTGGTCTAGTGGAAGGTGTCCCTGCCCATGGCAGAAGGGTTGGAATGAGACTATCCATATGATCCCTTCCAACCCAAACCATTTTTTGTTTCTGTGGTTCTGTGAAATACATTGAGCATTTGAGTCACACCCTATGACCTTATATTTTACATTTAGTGTATCTGAATGAAGTGAAACCCAGATGGACATAGGCGATCAAAATAGCTCATTTACACAGGTGAGCAGATATTGCTGTCCTGGATTTCATTTGACCTGAATTTGGAGAGACAATTCAGCTCCTGACTCTAGACACACATGTGTAGAGTGCACCACTGATCTAGATGTAAGAGAGCCGATTATAATTAATGATTGCTTGAACTCTGTTGTGAACTCTGGAAGTGGAAATTTGGGTCTCCTTCCTCTGAAGTGAGTGCTCCTCTGACTAGCACACAGAAGATGCTTTTCCAACACCTTCTTTCTTTTGTTGGCTACACTGGTGAAATAAGAAAGAGATAACAACTTTGTGAAGGGCAGGCTTTATCTCATGTTTAGCCTGTCTGGATTGTAAATAAAATTCCTTTTCTTCCCTGCTATAAGCAACATCCCCTGAAGAAAAGATCTTGCTGAATGTTTGCTTTGTTTTTCTTACCACTCTCCTCTTTAATCAGCTTAAAGATTAGACTGATTTGCAGATTTAATTAGTAACAAAAACATAAAATCACACATACATTCAAAAAACAACAACAATATCCCCCCCCAGATACCAAAATATCCAAATCAGCAAAAACTCTGTAGTTTACTTTGCATATATCCAGTATTACCGAAGACAGATTTTAGCCAAATATATTTTTACCTTCAGTGGACTAATTTGGCTAAAAGCTTGTCCACAAAAAAACTGCATCATACAGAAAGGTTGAGTCCTGACATGTGTTTTGACAGCTACATATAAAGCAGTGGTCCAGGCATGTGGAAATTATGAGCAGAGAATCCTCTCAAATTCATGACAACCTGAAAAAATTGTATGCTGAGAAGAGTTTTGAAGTCAGTGAAGTTGCTCCTAAAACCCTCTGCAAATATGCTTCTTAAAAGTTACACTGAACCGTTGCAGTTATGTTGCCTGTTAGAAGTGAAAATTACTATGATGGCTGAAACTACAAAAGGAAAATATGTAAGATCTGAATCTGTATTTTTCAAAGAGAAAATAATCTGATATGTCACAAATGCAGCCGGACCTTTTTTGTCAGCAGCCTCCTCCAGTGGTCTAATAATTTCATGGCTTTCACTAGACAAAACTTTGCCAGCACTGGAAACATTAAA
>VZRZ01001480.1:432443-444515 GCA_013398175.1 Climacteris rufus | reverse complement strand
CTCCTTTTCTGTAATTTTTGCCCTCTGTGCTGCAAACAAGTGTTTAAGGTCATGGTAAACTTTCGCTTCCTCCTGGATGTGTTCAGCCAAGTTCATTGGGTTGGATTTCTGTACTTAATTATAATTACAAGTCTCCTCCAGTTTATAACTCATTTTTCTTAAGAAATAATGGCCAAAAGGAATATTATGACGTATGAAAAACTACGCTTTGACATGCCCATTATTTGTTTCCATTTATGTATGCTTTGCTTTACCAGGGGTTTCACTCTATAGAGAATTCCTTCTCTGGTGGACTCCCTTCCCAAGTCGCTCTTGAAGTGAAGAGAGAAGATTTACCTGGAGAAGTTAGTCAGACAGCAATGTAACACCCAGAATGTGGTGAGTTAGATAAAATCCAGTTTTCTCTCTAACCTATTTCATGCAGTATTTTAAGGAGATCTGAAAACCCACTCCAGATACAGAGATAGCAAGTAGCTGCCAGAAAGCACATAGGCAGTAGAGGATGTGTTGTGAGAATCTGAACATAGCAGTCATGAGCAATGTGGTAAAGTTGTGGTGTTCACAGGCAAAACAAGACTGTTTCCCTTTAAACCAGTTGTAGGGGAAGAAGACTATTTCCATACAGAAACAGGGGGCAAATACTCTGGGTGTCTCAGCCAGCATTCTGTGATCAAAGACAAAGGCTTCCAGAATGCAGGGCAGAGGATCCTAAAATAGGCCCCCAGGCTGTGATAAATCAGCTTCCAGAAGAACAGGCTTGCATGTCTGACTTCAGAGACATACAACGTGGCTTGGGGTTTTTTGGCTATATGCCCACCTCACTGATGTTCAACCCTGTCAGCGTCCAGCACCATGTCAAATACCCTGGGCTGTACAGGTACAGGGGGCTCATGGGGTGAACTGTTGGAAGGACTTGGCTTTTCTGCACAGACAGAGGGAAGGTACCTTGAAACATCTCAAGTGATTACAGATACCTCTGTGTGAGCACATTATTCAATACGTTAAGTTTGGAAGACAAGTTCCACCCTAACTGCAGCATTTCAGATGAATAAAAATACAGGCTTTCAATAATACTGTGTTTTATAAGACAACAAATAAGGATTCAGTATAAAACTGAGATTCAGTATTATAGTAATGGATTTATTTTTGGATATATGTACAATTTTTTTCAGATTTATTTACATTTTCATTTTTCCACATGCAAGCAACTGAGTAGATTTTACTTACATCCTTAATTGGAACCACTTTACATTTTGAGGACTTGAGAACTATTAAACAGTGTGCTGTGACAATTTGACCTGAGTATAAACTGCCTGATTTTACACTGTGTAAATTGCATCTTAATTCTCTGTGGGTGACCTTTGTCTGATTCAGTAAAATAGCATTTAGACAGATGAGAAAAGTTATGAATTAAAATTCTTTCCTGAAAAGAGATTAGATTGGGTTTATGCATTTTCTTGGTTCCTGGGCTATTGAAGTGGCTCTTAAATCCTAGTCATTAGTGTTTCTTTTTTCAATATGTATTTGTATTTCGCAAATAATTCTCTAGCAAAAATATTTGTAGCTTTATGGTCATCACGGAAAATACCTCATGAAAAGTGGGAAAAAAATTCCTGTAAGCCTGGTACAAAACAAAGAATTCATGGATTCCAGCAGAAGAAGAAAAACACAAATACTTCTACAAGATTGCAGGCTGGTTTTTATCCTGAAATGGAGGAATGGGGCTGGAGACAGGCGTCTTAAGATTGCAAAGCTTTCTAGCTTCTTTCTTTTTGCTGGCTATAGAAATAGAAAATGTTTCTAAGGAATCTTTCTGACTTGCTTCACTGAACTCACTGAACTTCTCATTAATGTTTTCTAAATGACACAGACTATGACAACTTAAAGTAAGTGAAGATGTAGAATAATTGTATCATGTTCTTCATCTTTCCAAATGTGTCCTGCTGTGCTGTAGAGTTTGCTCTGTTCCAGCTTTATGGAATATAAGTAACAAACTGTCTCTATTCATTTACTTTTTATCTCAAAATTACAGCAATTGACAGAATCTTGTTATGTGACCTACAGCAAAATAGTTGGGGCTAGATTTTCAAGTGTTCAGCACCCTATGTTCCACTGCAGCCTTTTCACACCCTTTCAAAAAAAGCAAAGGGGTGATCCATGAATAACTCATTGATATGTGTATGACAGAAAGTTGTCATTACAGGAAGAACTATAAGAAAATTGCTTAAAAATAAATATGGGGATTTCTGAAACATTTCAGCTGGAGGGAAAAATTTGCAACAAAAATGTAGCTCTTTTTAGAGTTGTACACATTCCCAATGGACTCATTAGTGTCAGCTGAAGAGATCACTGGTTAGGTTATATCTCCCACAGCCCAGATTTTTAGATTGTTTGTGTTTTGGACGATGGAAAGTACCACAGGAATTTACAAACCTTGATATATACTGGCAGATATACTTCACCTAAGGTCATGGCCTATCAAAAGTAAAGGTGAAAGGAATGAATTCTTTTCTCCAAGAGTTTCCACAACTTCCTTTTGAAGAAAAGTAATTCCCTTACTTCAGAGTTTTGTGGGGGAAATATAGACAATTAAAATAAATAATGATTTCAACTGGAAAGAAAGACTCGATATACTATTAAATACTGTGTTGCTGAACATTGGTGAAAACCACAAGTTCCTACAGAAAATGTGGAATTATTTTTGCAATTCAAGTGCAGAAATGCCTCCCCACCCCCCTATTCCTTGTTGTTCTTCTCACCTGCCTGTGCAGAATTCCTGTCATTTGTCTTATACTTGGATTGTGTACTCAACTTGGAAGAACCACAGAGCTTACAGGCACCTAGAACTGCAGAGGATTGCTCTGTGGCTGTGGTCACTCTGGACTATGCTAATTAGAAAGGCACAAAATAGTTTAGCAAGCTGTGTGCAACCAAACATCTGTCCCAATGGCATACTACAAATATTAATTTCTTTGTTCTTAGTGTGTTCAGAACTGCACTGATAAGAGGTGCTGCCTGAGAATTAGCCATTTAGTATTTATTAGTCAATGTTACCTTGGTTTATTATATGTGAAAAGGAAACAGATAATGAAAGACTAAGCTTAGCATTACTCAGTTTGCATTTTAGGCAGTTTTTTGCAGATTCCCTGGATTTATTTGTAGGCACAAAGAAATTGTCACCTAGACACAGATCAATGGACTAGCTGGGATAAGTAGCTGTCTCAGTGTTTTCAGTGCAGCTGCTTCAGAAGAGAGTGCAAAATTATTATAGTGAATCTGATTGTGTGGTGTAAGATGCTACAGGACAATTTTGTCTAACCCCAGCAGGTCATGCTATACCTTAAAAATAGATTGCATAGCTCTTATAGTTGTACTCTTGTTGTTGTAATACCACTGTTATTTGTGTTTATGGCATGATTCAGCTCTGTTCTTAAATCTACAAAGCTACCCAGTCGTATTGACACACCACCCTCCTGTAGCAATGAATTACAATGGTGAGTTATCCAGTTTTCAGTTCAACACATTATTCTTTGAGCAATTTTTTTAAAAGGATGTGCCTTTGAATTGATTTGCCTCCTGTCCCTGAATTTGTTCTGTTTACTTTCATGGAAAAGGAGAAAAGGAGAATCTCAGAGTGTCTTTTATGCACATTCTTGTGCAGGATCCTCCTGGCTGCAAGATCACTGAGTTTCTCCCACACATCCCTGCTAACGTTCAGAAACTTAGCAGCAGGGAGTTCCTTTTGATCCTGAGCACAATTTTTTAATTGTCCTGAACTAGTGTGCTACAGAACAGTTGATGGAGACAAACTCACCAGAGAAATGGGTTTGCAATGCCAAATTTACTTTATCTCAGCCAGATGTGATGTTGGGTCTCCTGGGTTGCAGCTTGAATGCATTAACTTGGTCCTGAGAGAAGACAAAGTTTCACAGCACCATGGAATATTCTTCAAAGCCATTGTTTTAATATACTCTGAATTTTCTCATGGCACTCTTTGCTGTTGACTTGGCTAAAGCCAGTACCAAGATGCTTTCTGGCAAGCCCATTAAATTTGTCCTTTAAGTGACTTCCTATGTATTTCCTGGTTAGCATCCTTTATGTCCCAGAGAGCCTGGCACATGCTCAGCCTCATGTTCCTCCCTAGCCCCTGCCACTACATCTTTTACTCCCCATACTCCCTTACATGTGACAGACAGAGAGGCCACAGCTGCAGTTCATCCATCTGAAGATGTATTACTTGAGAGTGTCATCAAGCAAAGTCACTTTAACAGCATAACACAGCAACGCATTATCAGAGGAATGGTATTTTCAATGTGTACAGCTGGGGTTCATCAGAGAAATGTAAAATGGCAGAAAGGCTGTACATATGGTGATCCTTATGGATGCAAACTAACAAGGCCATGTTGTCAGCTAACTGAAATCTGGGAATCCCAGCAGGCTTTTCAAGACTAATGAAGAGGGTTTTTATGGATATCTATATGCACTCATATAGACACAATCCCTTTTGTACCATCTCCCTGTCCAGTCCCGTTTGTGTGTTACACTCTTCATTAAAATTATTTCAGAATCTAGGTTCTGCCTACTAATACTCGAGTCTTATATTTGTGGGATCATAATAATTTCTTTGGCAATGCACAGAGAAGACTCAAACAGAGGGGAGCAAACCCCTCTGATAATTGCACAGCTCAGCACTACAGATTTCTGCCTAACAGAGACCCCGACAACAAAGACCAATATTAGTCTTTACATTCTGAAAAGGATGAAATTTTGTGGATGCAAGATCAGCTTTAGATTGTCCACCTCTTTCTTGCATGTAAAGCCTGACTTGTTGCTTCCAGAGCAACAGGAGGGCCTGTGTCTCTCTGAGGCAAAGACCTCACTTGTCCATAATTCTCCCTCTGTGGTTTCCCCGTGGATGCTTTTCCTCACCTTTCTCTCTTTCTCTCCTAGTCCCATGACAGACAGAGCACCATCCTCAGCATAGCTATATCCCACTGAACCCCCACTTTTGAAATATCTAAGGTGGCCCTATGCAGCTAGAGATAACCACTCCAGGCATCATCTCCAATTCTGTGTCCACATGGCTACAGAAAGACAGAGTAGAGTGATTCCTGTAACTGCAAATTAAGTCTTGGGACTTATGCCAGTGTCATTCATGCTTGAAGGAAAAGAAGAACAAAATAAATAAGAACAGCTAATCTTCAGGGTTGATTTTTAGCACACACTGTTCTTCAAAATTTTTTATTTCCAGTAAAGGAGTCTGGAGTTTGGCTGTGGAACAAGCTCTTCTACTGCTACATAAAAGGCCTCTATTTTCTACAGAGTAGTAGTTTTGGTACCTGGACTGCCACAGTGAGACCCTTGCTTTGCACAAAATAACATTTCATATGAAACAGGAGGCATGAATCATTACATTATAAGAATAGTTTCTTCACCAAAAACTGCCCAGTAAATGGGTTTTCTTGAAGTCAGATTGTAAAGCAAGAGGAAAAGGCACTCTGACTCACAGAGTGGAACCAAAATCAGCCTTATTTTTCTACTAATATTTGAAAGACATTATCTGATTATTCCCTACTGCTCTCCTGCAATTTATCAGAAATAATCTCGTAGTCACTTTGCCCTTACAATGCCTGTTTTGAGTTACCCTTACATGGTGTAAATCCAGCACATGGCCACTGAAGTCAGTGCAAGTACACTGAAGCAAAATGAAAGGGAGATAAGAACTAGACCTTTTATTTGTTCACTCCACATAATTTTAGAAAGATTCCCTTGATTCAAAATATTCTGTCTCATTTATGCATAGATATCTTTTCAAAGCTTATTACAGGATAACTGTTGAATCTGTTTAACCAGCTTCCATAGCGTCAGGAGGCACACTTTGATGTACCCCTTTGATGTTCAAAAAGAAGAGCTTTACCATTTTATGAGACATCATGATTGGACTTCAACAAGATTTGTATTCATGCAAAATCCCTCAGCTGATATCCTTGCAACTTTGCACCTTTCCTGCATATGGGAAAAAAAAAAGAAAAAGTTACTTTTACAGTGCTTACACAAACAGGTGTGAAGGTTAATTGCAGACATACAAATACAATACAAAGAAGTCTGATATTTTCAGTTCTCTCTCTCTCTCTCTCTTCATATTTGTGAAAATCTCAGAACATCTCCTTCCAATGTCTGTTAAATCAGCTCCTCTGCTGATCTAAATTGGTCTTACTCTATTGACTTCAATGGGACTATGCCAATATACACTGGCAGAGAGTTTTCTGTCATGTTTAGGCCTATAATTAATTCCAACTATTGCTGTTTCACTCTCATATATCACTTTTCAGAGCTTAAGGTCAACAGAACACCCTCTTTCTAATACATTACATACAATAATAAATAAGCCAATGAGATAATAGTACCTCCAGAACACTGAGCAGAGATTATAATAAACTAGTGGATTGTGATGATGTTTTAATCCATCATTTCTGATGCTAACAAAACAACAAGTTCAAAAGATGAGTACATTTTATGCAGTTTAAGTATTCTGTGATCATGAATCACCAAGTTTAAATATTACAGCTCAAAGTGCTTTTTAGCCTGTTCCCAAGAAATATTCATCATTTTTTACTGCACTTTTTCATTTTTTTTATGGAATGGATTAGTCCTTAAAAAAGATCTCTCCATTCTAATTATGGGTACCCATCTAAAAGCAAATAGCATCAGGAAGATGCTGGTGATCTGTTAACAACTTCCTCTTAGAAGGTTATATTTGTTTAAAGATAGATCTGTTTATCTAGTGTATGCTGTCTTTTAAAATGGCAGAGAAATTTTGATTTGGAACAAATTGTGACTGTTAAGGTTTTGAGTAGCATCACCACTAACATTTCCCTGAGAGAGATTATCATGCTAAGGCACCAAGCTGGGCTTGGGTGGGTGGGATGCTGTACCATCAGAACCAGAAAATCTGGCTGGTCCATTCCCCTCTCACCCTGAGCAACCTCTGAATTTCCTTGTCATAGGAGGGTCAGTAGTCTTGCCATACCAGTATTCCTATTAGTCCCCTTCAAAAGGAAAGAACAAATGTGTGAGAAGGTGTCTCCAGCTGGATTACCCAACAAGCACAAACATTTGCTCCCTGAAGCTCTACTATCCTGTTTTGGATTTCAGAGCTCTTCAGAAACAGAAACACTGTGCAGGAATAACCAGAGACATTAGTCAGACTTCGAATTTGGTTTTTTCCCCCAAAATACCATTAGTGGCCATCATAATTCAAGCAAGTACATCTGTATTTTTGATTTATTTATACTTAACATGATATTGCATTACTTGTCAAGAGGGCAACATAATACTTCATTGTAAATGGATCAGCAAGAAAAATGTTTTTACAACGTCATGAATTGTTGATGGCTTCCTCTGTCAAAGCTGACATCTGGAAGTTTAATATAGCAGTATGTTGCCAACAGCATTTGCACTTCATAATGACCTTTTTTCAATTTGAAAAGCAGTAGGCCATATTAAGATTAGCTACATCTGGTGCCCAAGGGAAAAAAATCTCAATTTGAAGAAAAAAGCAACAAATTTAAGGTGTCTGTCGTTGCCTGTGCAAAGAGCCTTCTCTATTTCCTTTTAAAATGTGTGCACGATGTCATCTTAGTTGCCAGCTGTGACAACAAGATGGAGGAAGATACTTGGCCAGACATACATTGATGATGTAAGTATATCTTTATGCAATAGCACATAAAATACAACACAATATAAAATGTGCACTGGAGTGGGGAGGTTGCATGAACTATGTGAAAAACGTGTGCAGTTTCTCAGGTAAGCAAAATCTAGTCGTTTTTCCTGCCTCTATGAGGATATACGACATAAAGAGAATCAAAGCAGAAGAAGCAGATTTTATCAGCTGTTACTCAGGAAAATCAGTTTCTAAAAGCAATATATTTAACTGGCTGACAGCATCCAGCCATCCAGCCATCCAGCCCTTGACGGTAGGTATTCATCTGATTAAACATACCTGCCCCAGCAGAGATATCTACACTTGAGTAGCTTCTGGTTTCCTTTACAATCAAATTAAATCAAGTCAGCTCAGTTACTGGGTTCAACTCTCCTCATCTTAAGGAGCAGTAGAAAATTTCTCCACATGACAGGGAAGAGTTGTTACCCAAATTTCTACATATGTTTTCCAGCTATAGAGACTTGTATTGTTTCAACAGTCACTGGTCACAAGGTTGATTTATTTGTTCTTGCAGTTGTTGTGCTTGTTTTCAGAATTCAGGAGAAAAATAACTCTAACCCAGCTGAAACCAGGACAAGAAGTGTTCAAAGCTGTGGAGTTTTCACACCGTTCACTGCAGAGTTGAACTCCCATCTTTCTGAAGCCTAATTCAGAGCCAGTTGACAAGGCTGGCTCACCAGACAGCTCAGGGGAGGGAAGATTCATCTGCTTGCTGAAGGGTTGGATACTGAACATGGCAGAATGAAATATCCTGGCTGAGCAAATGGATATTCTGGGGTTTTCAATGGCTTCTAAATACTTTTGTGTATCCACTTGAATTCAACTTTTAAGAAAACGAGGCAAAAGAAATGCTCTGTCTTTGTGACATTTTTCCTCTTCCTCCTAAACTATGTTTAAAAAAGGAAAAATATTTCTGACAGCAGCTATATATTCATCCTAGTTTGTCTTAAAAGATCACTTCTTCCTTGAACCAGGAGAAAGCGTAAGCCCTTTCATAGCGAGATATGCTGGAGATTAAAGAAATAACTATCTTTCATAATTCACGTGTAGCAGGAGTGAAAAATAATCTGTTATTATCTAGAGCAAAGAAAGTAATTTTTATTCAGACATGAATACTTAATCATTATACCAAGTGATGTTGCCCATATTAATACAGACAAAATAAATCAGCCTTCAAGTCTACTGCAGTCCTTAAAATAAAAGGAAGATAAATCATCTGTTTGCCATCATAAAAAAGATCTTTGACTGAATGAGCATGCAGTGACTATCCCCCAAAATTAGAAAGGAGGATTAGTTTGATTATGATAGGACAAATTAATTGTACAAGTTTTGCTGATACTTACTAGTCTGCCAGAGCAACATGATAGAAGGTCATTTTTCTTGGGTTTGGGGCCATAGTTGGGATTGACATTATTTTGTGTCCTTTATTTTTTCAAAACAAAATGTCCTGGAGCAATGTGACAAAACATTATTTTCTGAGGTCTCCAAGTCCCATTCAGTGCTGTGGTTCATGTGGTAGCTCATCAGCATCAATCAAAGTAAAGGGCTTCCAGAATTCTCAAAGTCAAAACCAGATAAAAGACATCTTATTCTGGCACTCCATGGCAAATGTATAGGTAACCTCCTTCACCAGCCTGGGTGAAGTGATGGATTCAGCAGCCACACAGGAAATTAATATGAATGCATTTGTTTGTGGTTTTTTAACCAGAAGTTTGTGTTCATTTTATTCCACATGACTGGATGAAGGGAATCAGGAATTCACTGGAAAAGGGATTTCATGGAATTGTTCTGCTTCACCCCTGCTGTAATGCATCAGGAATAATAATGTCTTGGAAAGGAAACATTGTTCTTCAAATGCTTGTGAAACCAAAAGAAATAATATCTTGGTACTTAAAATTGATGCTCCCAAGTATCAAAAAAAGTTGATATATATTCTTGCTATATTTGTTCTCAAATTTGTACTCTGGGCTAGGGACAGATTGTGAGCTTCCCAAATACATCTTCCAGATAGACTGATAGTCTCCATGGATGCTTTAATCATTTTCATATAAAGAGTGGCCAAATATAATATGTTGTTTTTCGTCTGTGTTTTTTTGCGAGGCATAGTCCAATCAGACTGAAGAGTATAACATAAACCATCAGCAAATCTCTAATGCTTCATTTCAGTCACATCTGACGCTTATAAATTTCAGCAAACAGATCCAGCTATACCAGTAGAAGGTTTGGCTCCAGGTTTGGTGATGCACAGACATGCACACACTCAACACAGGTTTGTGTGAAAATTAAATCAATTTCTTTTTCTATCTAACCTTTCTATAAAAACAAATATATAAAGTTAAACTTAGTGGAAGGAGATTGAAAGATCTGTAGAAAGGGAATGGAGCTATCGCATTTATAGATAGTGGAGGCTGTAGTGTAACTTGTGCAAAAGTAACAACATCAGTGTAGAGCTTCCTTCAGCTATTTTAGTATACCTTGATCATGATGAAGAGAGATGGAAGTTCAAGGGAATGGGAAATAGCAGGTGCATGTCCACGCACTACATTTCTGAGGGCCACAGATAAGATACTGCTAAATTTGTACCTGCCCTTGTGGAACCCTTTTCATCTGTGTTCATAAAGTACCTGCAACAGTTCCTTGTCTGTGCTCTTAATAAACAAGAGTCTGACAGGATAAGGCAGGGCTTGGAAACTGGAGACAGCCCAGTGATGAAGGTTTCAGGCTGGACAGGAGGAAACATTTCCCTAGACTACATGTCATGGGTGGAAAGTCAATAGATGAATAAAAGAAGATAATAGTGAAGATGAATTCTACAAAATATTCTTACTTGATGTAAATACTGCTAGTCAAAATGTGAGAACAAACTGCCAAAAGATCAGAAAAATTGCAATTATTTTAATCAGGTAAATACCGCCATGTGGATAAGATCCAATGTGTATACATGCTTGTGTATGTATGTGAAATCAATTGTACCATATTGTCTATTGTATGCATACATTACATAAAATTAATGCTTCTGTGGTATTTTGACAATGTGCAACAAAATAATGGGTTCAGAAAGCACAAAGGAGCAGAGTTTTTTGAGGTAATCAGTGAGTTTAAACATATTTATAGTAGTGAAAATCCAAACACAGCCTACAAGCATGCAAAAATAAGAGTGAGGAACTTACTGCATGAAGGTTATTTTTTCTCAAAGTATCTAAACGCACCTTGCAATGACTACATATGCTAGGAAAAGAGATGCCATTAGAAAAGAGACAAGAAACATTAAAGAAAAATAGGTAGCCAAGGAAGAGTTTATACCACAAACAATTTCAGTATTAAGCCTCAAAATATTTGGACCTTAAGTATTATTTCACTATATTCAGAGGTCCATCATCATGAAACCAAGGGGGCAGTTTGAAGTCCTTCTGCTGCTGAAAGAGAAATATGGTGCAATTTAACTTCACCAAGTTTGTTCTTTGTTATTTTTAAGGGATTAGTTAGATACATTCCTATTACAGTCTTTGGGGAATTCTAGCAGAGTGGAACCAAAGACCTGCTTAAAGGAATTCACTAACTTCAGAAGAGCTCAGCAGATAACAAGGACTCAGGGGTTAGACCTTTGCCCTGTAAGAAAAGGAAGAATATTTGGGATCAACTTGCCTGCTTAGCAAAAATGTGCCTGGGACGCTTCCTCATCAGGAAAGAAAAGAAGAGTGTGACCTCTGTTCATATACTTATTAATGTTTTGTTTCCTTAAACTATCCTTCAACTTTGTTGAAAAATATGTATATTTATAACATTTATTATAATGTAACTATATATAAATAATATCCTCACAGTCCTTTCTCACCCTTCAACCCACACATCTCTGCTTCAGGAATGCATTTATTTTGTATCACTGTAAACATAAGATTTTACTTCTTGATCTAAAGAGAATATTACCTTTTAGATATCAACAAAACTATGAGCACTAAATCTTGTTCTGCCTTTGAAAAGAAACTCTGTGCAGTTTATTTCTGTTCTATGTATTTGTAATAAAGTTGTGAAATGTTAAGAAAATAGGAAAGTAACTGAAAAAAAGAAGCTTGTTTCCACTGGGAGCTACTTAATTTACAAAAACATTGATTTCTTAATGAGGGTTTACAAAGAAATACATGGTGATTTGTACTTTGTTTTCTTTAGGAGTATTTGATGGGGTTCTTTGGAGTTTTGGGGGTTTGGTTGGTTGGTTGGTTTGGTTTGGTTTTGTTTCATTTCATTTGGGGAGGGGAGGGGGGAATGGATAGCTGTTCCTTTTTGTTATTGTTCATATTCTTCCAGAGATTGTAATTCAACTCACTCAGGGGAGGGGAGGGGAGGGGAGG
>VZRZ01001480.1:313420-432205 GCA_013398175.1 Climacteris rufus | reverse complement strand
GGAGAGGAGAGGAGAGGAGAGGAGAGGAGAGGAGAGGTTGGAAGTGTAATTGGAAGTGACTTACAAAGACCATACAATCCAACGGACTGACCACTTCAGGGCTGCATGTTAACAATCATGTTATTAAGGGCATTGTCTAAATATTCCTTAAGCACTGATGGGCTCAAAGCAATAACCACTTCTCTAGGAAGCCTGTTCCAGTGGTTCAGGGGCTTTAAAACTGAATATTCCCATTATTTCATCTGTATCCTTTAACTTTGCTTCAGACTGAAGAAATTATGACAAGCTACAACAGGATAAAGGGAACTGTGACAAAAAAACCTCTTTTGAAGATACCATGAGAGGCATACACTACTTGTATATCATGACAAAATATTCAATACATTCTCCCAGATACAGAGTATCACTCTGATGTCACAATTTTAAAGAAAAGGCTGAAGAATATCCCAAAAATAAGAAACAGTCTCTTCACATGATCTCCTCAGATATTTTGTTCAAGAGCAAAGGCTTTCAGTCAATTAAACAGCAGCAAATGAAGGTTTGTTTCCTTAATTAGTTAGAGGAAGAGCTGGAAAGGGAAGAGGCAGAGGCCTCTGAGGAAAGCTGATGTGTCACGAGCCTTCCCGTCACTGATCCAGGCTGGAAGAATCCTTGCTCCAGCCTATACACCAGTTACTGTAGTCTGACATACCAATGTGACTTCAAATACCTCAAACTCTCAGGGCACTGCATAGTGTAAGTTAAGCAAGGCTTGGGGTTTCTTGGGGGGATGTTATTGGTTTTATACCAAAGTTTAGGAAAATTCCCACAGAATCCCAAAATACAGGAGGCAATAAGGTGAAATAAAATCATTCTTCCCACATTTTCATCCAGTCCTAGCTCAAGAGAGAAATAAAACTACTGAGCATCTGCCATGAGGGAGAACTCTTCCATTAAATATCTCTGGCAAGCTCACTGTCCTGGTGGTTATGTCTCTAAGAATATATCCAGAAGAAAAATTGTCTTGTGTGTGCATCCTGTGAAGCCAAATGTCACTGTGAAACCTTGGATCAGTACATTTTTCAGGTAATACTGAACTAATTCTTACTACCTAAGGAAATCTGGCTGTCTCCAAACCTGCTAGGGTCTGTGCTGCTGTTCTTTCCAGGGATCATGTTGATATCCCTCCCACAGTTTGCTTAGAAAGCAGATAAAATCTTTGTCACAAAACACAACACCTGCCATAGCTCCCTATCTAAAATTAAAATCTGATCCTTGTAGCTCATCTTTTTATCTTGCTTTTGTTTTATGCATCAGGGGATGACATCAGTAATTCAGATTATTTGACTGTTTCACTGGAGCTTGCCACAAATCTGGCTTCTCATACCTTTCCTGAAAAGAAATAACACTCAGAGATTTTGGTGAAATAAACAGGCTGGAGTCTCAGGCACACAGGACTGCACATTACATAGTGGCAGGGAGAGGAAAGGAGAGAATAAATAGGCAGGAAAGGCTATAGTGAATGATAAAGAGTGAGATGGATAACTGACCTTGCACAGATCCATTGGGAGAAATCACGTTAGTTACAAAGAGAGAAAAGAAAGAGACAGAGAAAAATAACTTTTTTTTTTTCAAAATGGTAAATTCTTATGTTTGTAGTGTACATTTCTCCCGTCTCCAAGTGTGGCACAGTGGTGTAATACAAAACTGAAATCCAAAATTAATAGAGCAAGAAGGTATTTTCATATCTATCCACCACGACAAATTAACAGACTTATAAACAAGTAAAAAAATTAAAAGAAAATAAAAGCTTAACTATAGGTCTTCTCCATCTGTACAGTACAGACATCACATTCTGATTAACTGTGATACAGAGATAATCTTTTCAATTAATGCAAATGAGCTGCACTTTTATGTAGACTGTTACCAGAGGGCATTCAGTGATATTTTTATTCACTACATTTGACCTTAAAAATGTTTTGTAGTCATCAAGGATACAATTTTTCACACAGTGGGGATGTAGGAACAGCTAATTAAGTGGTGTTTAATGACATTTGTTCCTTAAAGGAGGGCTGGTTAAGTGTAGCATGTAATTTTTTACCAAATCAAGAAATTCAGCCAATTTTCACATGTGCTTAATAAGCTAGGCCTTAATAATTACACATCTTGCATAGATGCACCAGTCACAAAGGTTTGTGGCCTAGTAAATGTAATGTTACTTATTTGCAAGCCTGAGTTGGTTAGAATGCAGGATCCTGATTTCTTATTCCAACTCTACTCTTCTTTGAGAAGAAAATAAGTTGTGTCAGTTTTAGCAAAGGGAACACAGTCTGGAATCACGTGTGAGCAGTTACTGCAGAGAAATTGTGAAAGAATTTCTCAAATGCACAGTTTTCTGAGGTCTGCCTTTGGCAATTCTAAACCATCCATTGCGAGCAAAACCACAGCTTGCCTTGGCTGTGAGCCCTGACCAGCATGGCACCCTGGGTTTGAAAATCAATCTGTCTGCATGTCAGCACAGCATATGTGGTCTGAGAGAAGCTCAAGAAGGTGTCTGGGGTGAGTGGGCAGGTAGGTGAGCTCATACACTAGGAAAGCTGGAAGAGATGGAACAGGTAGCTTTTTATTCTGCTGAGAATCAAGCACATTTTTTTCACCATATTTAGGAGAGTTGAATAATTTCACCAGGAACTGCTGACTTCACTTGTTAACTGAATTGCACATGCCAGGATGTTTATTCTTTTGATGTCTTATGGCTCAGTGCTTCTTAGGAGATCAGTGCTACAACCACGGCACTGCACTCAAATATCCCACCTGTTTCCCTTGGTATCCTGCAGGTTTCGTATCCCCTCTGCCATGAAGGTGTCATGCATATGTTAGGATTCCAAATCAGCACCTACACTTCAGTTTGTGCAACAGAGTTAAACCCTACAAGGCTGATGCAAGGTGACTTGAGTCCTCTAGCACGGGTGCAGCCCCACCTCAAGTACTCTGTGCAGTTTTAGGCACCTCAGCTTGAGAGGGACATCAAACTATAAAAGTGTGTCCAAAGGAGAGCAACCAACATGGTGAAAGGCCTCAAGGGGAAGACTGCTGAGGAGTGGCTGAGGTCACTTGGTTTGCTCAGCTTGAAGAGAAGGCTGAGGGGTGCACTCATCACAGTCTGCACCTCACTCAAGGGAGGCAGTAGAACAGGGGCTGCTGATTCCTCTCTCTGGAAACCAGAGATAAGATATGAGAAAATGAGATGAAACAGCATCAGAGGAAGTTCAGATTGGACATTGGGAAAAGGTTCTTCACTGAAAGAGAGTTCAGTCACTGGGTCCCCAGGAAACTGGTCATGGCACTAAGCCTGTCGGGATTCAAGGAGTGTCTGGGCAATGTTTTCAGTCATATGGTTTTGTTTTAGGTTGTCCTGTAAAGGGCAGGAAGTTGTACTCAATGGCCCTTGTGGATCCCTTTCAGCTCAAGATACGATTGCATAATTCTGTGATCCTCTCCTCTACACTGTAATGACTAAAGTTCAATTGATTCTAGGTGAAACAACTAAATATAAAATTCTACTGGCTGAAACCTCATCCAGTGTCAGAGAGTACTTCACTGATTCTGAAGAGTTACAGATATACACCCCTTATACAGAAGCAACAACAAACATTTCTCTCCAACAAAATAATCAGGATTCAAAGAGCTATGACTCAATTGTGTGGCAATGAGTCTCCAATTTTTCAAATGAAAAGTATCTGAAATCCTCCTACAGCTTGATAGTTACAGGTCAAGGATAATGATACATAAATAAAATACTTAGCATGTTCATAATCAGAATGTTGCTGCTTTACAGAAATGTTAATTTTACTGTTATAATTACAAGCACTCTAATTACACTCTAGCAGCCATCAGGGGTCATCTCCTAGTTTCATCCACCAGCCGGCAGTGGCACTTCTGCCAACTGCAGGAATGTATATCCATGTGTGTTTGGAAAAGTAATGACAGTTTCCACCTACTTTTAATACTCTTTCTAAATTGCTATGGGCCTCCAGTGGTATGAGGAGCTCCAGTGAGTGGCACAGATTCAGGAGAATCATAACAGGAACCTGGCTGTATACATAGCCTTAGCTCTCATTTTAGCTCTCCTATAGTGATGACAAATGCCTATTAAGCATTATAATCTTGTGATAATAAACTGTTAAGGTCTAAACAGTATTTATCAAAGATTTATTGACATGGTGACCATTTTGAGATGATATACCATCCCTGGCCTTCCCTAGTCATTGGGAAGGATGGTCCGTGTTAGTCTTCCCTGTGTTTGGTGTGAGCCAAAAGCCATAATAAAACAAAATTCCTACTTGTCTGTAGCAGTTCTGGCTCTGTACTATTACACCCAGATGCCTTGCAATATTTTAAGGTATGCACTACAGTCCAAATATGCATTGTAAAACTAAGAAGAAGGATTTCTTATTAGAAGTTCCAGTCTTTATTTAAAAAAATTCTTAAAGCAAGCAATTAAGGAGCATGCTTTAAGATCTCTGTAATGAGATATATCAAATAACAATGATTAATTCCAGGTAATATTTGCATTTCAAATCTTTTCAGGACAATGATACTCACCTTGCACCACAGATTCTCAGTAGCCAATTAAAGATGATGTAAATTGACTCCACTGTCAGTATTTTCTGACTTAGCTGCCTAAAGTAATTCCCAGAAGTGTTCTTTTTTTTCAATTTTCTTATTCAGTATTCCAAATTTAAATCTATCCAGCACTAACTTTCTTCGTTCTTCCTCTTGAGACATTCAAATTTTCAGCCTCATATTTTTTCCTATGAGCACCTTCTCACCAATCTTTTTCTGAAATGTCAAGGGCAGAGGACCCAGTATCTGTAAAATTGTCAGTGACTTGAACTCATTTCTACTTCATCATTGTGACATCCCGCTCTAAAGTGGAAGGGAGCACCCAAGATTCGTAGATGCTTGTGGTCAAAAGGAGAAACAAAAGTCAAAGGGTTTACAAAAACTCACAAAATTTAATTAGCAAATTACACACAGCATGGAAATTGGTATAAGTTCTATACACAGTGGGTATGGATACAGGTGGAAAATGAAAGGGAAGAAGGCAGGAATGAAGGCAGGAAGGAAGGCAGGAAGGAAGGCAGGAAGGAAGGCAGGAAGGCAGGAAGGCAGGAAGGCAGGAAGGCAGGAAGGCAGGAAGGAAGGAAGGAAGGAAGGAAGGAAGGAAGGAAGATAAAAGAAAAAAAAATAGAGCAAGAAAAAGAGATCACCAGTCCTGGCTCCATCATCAGTCCAGCTGATGGGATGTGCAGGATCCTGAGGCACCAAGCCGGGCTTGGTGGACATACATTTTCATAGATAGGTTTTCCCCATCCTGAAGATAAGTTTCTCGCTTTCTATACAAATTAGTTATCATGCACAGTCTGTTCCTTCAGAGTTTCTGGACATGGATTGGAGGCTTCAGGGACCTTGAGTGGTCTTGTTCCCCTCCTACATCCTGTGCCCAGTTCTCAGCCTCATTCCTGCGCTTGCACTGGACTGTGTTGTGCTTATCTCTAGGATTCCAAAACCATGTTTGTCCTGGAAAAGTGCTGCCCTATCTCCACATGGCCCCTTCTCCAGACACATCTTGTTCTTTCCCATGTTATTACCGACAATACCTGTCTCTTATTACCAGCAACCCTTGATTGTCTTCACAGCCATCCAGCTATTGGTGTTCGAGTCATACATCTTAGCCCCTTATCTAGAAAAGTCTTCAGCTTCCTATGCACTGAAAACATTTCAGATTTAAAAGAAAAAAAAAAAAGAACAGCCAACAAACCAAATAATTCTATTTTAGTAAAAGACTTGGTGGAATTAGTCTCATTTTGGCAATTGACCTGGCTGAAACTAAAGGCTAAGGTGCCAACTCCTCAGCAGAAGTGTCCGGTCAATACCACACTCAGCATTTCTGAGAACTGCAACATCAATGACCACTGACTGCCAACAGCTGATAACAAGGACCTGCTTAATAGACATGCTGTGCCTGGGTCTTCACAACTCTGCCTTATGACTGACAAAAGAACAAATCAGAAATGTCCATATTCTTGGCAGTTGCAAATTCCAGCTATTCCAGTTCATTTCTCTTCTTATTCCTGGTAGCAAACTCACCCACCACACTTCTATCCTTGCTGATAGATGGCTTTGTATTAGAGGTAACGGTTTAGGGAATGGTCAAGGAAGTTTGGCCACTGAACACTGTACTTCCCATCCTCTCTCTTTTTCTCCTTTACATTCTCAATTTTGAAAAATTTTTATAAAGGTTCTGGCATTTTGCTTGTTTGTTTTTGTTTTTGGTTGATTTTTTTTTTTTTTTTTTGAGGAAACTTCCTTATGATCCCCTCGCAACTTGTCAAACGGATTTGTTATAGTCTTTGTGTGTCTCAGCTGGATACACAGCATAGTGTTAAAATAGGAGCATTTTCCTCTGTCTGACTGTGGGATTTATTTCTTGTATCCATTAAACATCTACATACTTCAAATACCTAATAGAGAAAAGGAGAGAGAGGGAGCAAAAGGGAAGGAAAACTATAATTACAACCAGAGAAGACAGAGATGGGAAAGAGACCTTGTTGATCAGCTGAGTCTATCTCCCTTTAGAGGAAACATTACGCTTCACAATGTATTTTCCTCAAGGTCTGTGCAATCTCCTCTCAAAATATTTTAAGCAATAGCTTTTCTGTCACATTTCTTCTAAGATCATTCCACAATAGATTTCATGACTGGGAACCAAGCCCTGATACACAGACTTAATGTACCCATAATCATAGAATCATTTAGGTTGGAAAAGACCTTTAAGATAATTGAGTTAACCCAGCAACAGCGTGTTCACCACTAAACCATGCACCCAAATGCCACATCCACAGGCCTTTTGGACAGACTTGTAAAATCTCTTTTCATAAAATCTTCATATGAAGTGATAAGATACTTCTAATAGTTGAGTTCCTCATGAGCTGTGGTGAAACTTTCTGTACTACTACTTTGCTTCTTATTTGCTACCTGTGAGTTTACTAGTAAGAGGGGCTACATTTTAAGGTTTTTTGTTTTCCATTTGTTACCTTTGTTTGCTTTATTCTATCAATGCAATCCACATAGCTAAATCAAAGTTACTCCATACCAATTTCATTTGACATATTGCTTTAAGATTTATGTCATTTTTACCTGCAGTTAAGGCATAGGTTTAGCATTCTTTAAACCTAACTATGTATTTGTTGCCTCATACTGAGCAACACACATGAGATTCAGTTTCTCAACACAGTGCACTCTGACACACTATTTTCTTTGGCAAGATATGCACATTGATTCTAGTAGAAGACTTGCTAGTTAATTGAATTCAGACACCAAAAAAATGTTTCCTGATACTCTTTGTTTTGAGTTTCTTGCAGTTGCTTGTGACAGCTATGTTTCATTGTGTTACAATACCATAAACACTATCAAAACATTTTGATAATTCATCAGAAAAGTTCTAGGTATACCCAGCTGTGCAAAGGAAATTTCTAAACAACTGATAAATGTCTTTGTATAGTGGTCCCCATATTTAGTGGTCCCCATACAACATTAGCACCTGCCTGTACTATTTGAATCCTGGGATCCCAAATTACCATTGTTCACAGTCTCAGATAAGAAGTAGCTTTGTTCAGTACAAAAATAAACAACACTAAGTATGAAAACCCAGAGATCACTTTTTAAGGCAGCGTATGTTCTCTACCCAGAGAAAGTGCTTAACTGATTTGCTGCACTTGTGCATAATGATCTCACGAAAAAAAACCCATGCAGTGAACTACTGAAATTAACTAGGTTTGAGACTTTTTTTTAAAATAAATATAACTCAATTGACTCAATAGCAAGCTGAAAATTTAGTAGTACATTAGCTTTGAAATAATGAAAAATATTTGACTACAAATAGGTTAAATTTTAATAAAAGCAAAGGACAAAAAAATTGATTTGTTTTATGATACACATTCCAATCCACTGCAAATGAGTTTAAATTTTCACAAAAAAAAAGTTGACTTGAGTAGTTTTAAATCAATTGATTTCTTTTTCTTCCACCTTAAATCAACAGACCAAACAAATAGTCAGCTTTGTTGCATAGTTTCAACATCAATGCTGGAGCTAGTAAAATTCAGCAAGGCCAAGTATCACCAGTCTTTGTTTTTCATCCATTCGTGAGGAAAATACATTAAGTGGCAGAGGTAATGACCTCACCTCATCTTAGCAGAAAGTGTTCAGTGTGAGTTGTCCTTATACACTCTACATACAACGTGTTTCTCATTCAGTCAGTGTGGGGAATAGAATTAAATGTGATTAAATACACGTGTGCATTTGAGCTAGATAATGAACAGTTATTTCACATGTGCAATAAAACAAAAGATGCACAAGCCTGCATTAAGAAAACTTTCTGAATCCCTTTCATGACTGAAGCTCAGGTTCCTTCCACCTGGAAGGAATGGAGTTCATATCTACACCTTCAAATATACCAGTTCTCAGATTCACTTCTGATATTTTTTGTGAACATTACCTGACAAAGGATACTTTTTTCCATAACACAAAGTCTTGATAAACTAGAATATTTTCCTTTCTGCTTTCCTTTTCCTCAGAAAGCAGACTTTTCCACTGATAAGAAAATTTCCCCACAGGTAAAGAGAGATATAAAATCCTTGGGACCAGATGAGCTTTGGAATTGCCTAGGCAGCTTTCTTTTTCAACAGGTGTCCAAGCAGGATAACCTGGCTTAGTGGTGCTGTTTCACCAATAACTTCATTGGCAGTAGCTGCAAACATTTTCAGGATATGAAGCAGGTGTTTCAACAAGTTTTCCTGTACAAAATGAGGAACAAATCCTTCCCTGGTGTCAGTGTACGTGATGTATTCAATGACTGCTACATTCTGATCAAGAATACATGCACTTGTGTAGTAGAGAGCAATCCATCTGGTTTTGTAATCAGGAATCAGTCGCTGAAATAGAAGGTCATACTTTTGCAGGTAGGAGGGGAGTAGTGACTGGCAACTGGTTGAACATGTTTTGCTCAACTTTAAAACCAGACGAATAGTGGAAATATGTCTAGAATATGTGAGAGTTGGGGTTTTTTTCACATAGGGGAAGCATATGTAAGTGGGAAGAAAAGAGAAGTTGAAAGATAAAAAGAGAAGTCTAATTAAAGAGAATAAAAAAATATATAAAAATCAAATTCTTACCCAGTGTCTGTTCCAGAGGGAATGTATTTCTGCTGACTAATGTCAGCTGAGGGTTTAATTATGCAGATAGAAACATATTATAGTTTGGGTTGGAAGGGAACATTAAAGGTCATCTAGTCAAGCCCCACTGGAATGAGCAGGGACATCTGCAACTAGGTCAGGTTTTCAGAGTCTTGTCTAGCTTCACTTTGAATGTTTCCAGGGAAGGAGCCCATCTTTGGGCAATCTGTGCCTGTGTCTTACCATGGTCATTGTAAAGAACGTCTTCCTTATATGTAGTGTGAGTCTGCCCTCTTTTAGTTTAAAACTGTTACTCCCTTGTCCTATCACAACCGGCCTTATTGAAAAGGTTGTCCCTATCTTTCTTACAAGTGGCAAAAGGCTGCAATGAGTTCTCCTGGAGCCTTCTCTTCTCCAGGCTGAGCAATCCCAACTCAGTCTGTCTGCATAGCAGGGGTGCTCCATCCCTCTGATTATTTTTGTTGGCCTGCTCTGGACTCACTTCAGCAGGTCCATGTCTTCCCTGTTCTGAGGACCCCAGGGCTGAATGCAGTGCTCCAGCTGGGGTCTCATGAGAGTGGAGTAGAGAAGCAGAATCACCTCCCTCAACCTGCTAGCCAAGCCTCCTTTGGTACAGCCCAGGACACCACTGGTTTTCAGGGCTGCAAGTGCACTTTGCTGGGTCATTTCCAGCCTTTCAACCCCTCATAACCCTAAGTCCTTCTCAGCAGGGCTGCTCTCAATCCCTTCAATCTCCAGCTGATATTTGATATTAAATGTTGCCCTGACCCAGGTACAGGACACTGCTCTTCTTGTTCAGCCTCATGAGGTTCACACAGACACACTTCCCAAGCTTGTGCAGGTCCCTCTGGATGTTCTTTCCTTCCAGCATGACACGGCTTGGTGTCATCAGCAAACTTCCTGAGGGTGAGTTCAATCCCACTGTCCATGTATTTGATGAAACTGTTAAACAGAACTGGATATTAACCGCATAATTAGAATCCTGCTATCAATTCTGCTGTCACACTAAAAAGTCTGCATGACCCTTACTTTACTGGAAATACCCAATTTCCTCTTCCAAATATAGAAAATTATTTAAGCTACTGTCTTGCAACAGCTGTTGGCAAACACTGTCCTCCCTAAGGGTGATCACAGTGTGCAATGTAACACCTGCATTACCTAGAAAAGCTCAAAATTGGCTTTTGATGAAAAGAAGGGGAGAATAATCTTGTGATGAATGGCATTTAGCACAATGCCATGGTGGTGGCCACGGGAAATCAACTCAGGAGTCAGAACTAATGTTTGCATCTAAGAAACACAGAAAATAGCTTCCCAGGATAGTTACTTTATTTACCAGAAGCAGGTGTAACTTAAATGGGTAAAAGTGCTCTTTTACTTATTTTTGTTTGAGAATTAAACTAAAAATCAGTACCCTACCAGTGTGAATTCAACCCAGTGGTAGCATATCATAAATCAATGTGATTCTATTGTGTTCTATAATATATCTTTAGGCCTCTATGAAAGGTACTTTTTTGTAACAGCAAATTTGGTGTTTTAGACCTAAAAATTCTTTGTGCCTTCTGTTTTTCCATTATTTTCTTTCATGCAGATAGATAAAGAGGCAATCACAGAGGAACTGAGCACACCCTGCAGAAGGAAAAAACTACAAAGTAAAATAACAATCAGTTACAGCAAACTCACCTTAATATTTTTTTATCCACTGAAGAAGATATTATTAAGAAAATGTGAATATTTTGTTATAAGTTATTTAAAAGGACACAGAGCAGTTTCATGGGGTTTTTTCTAGTTCTAAAGACCATAGTGGATGCTTGAAGGATATAATCTTACACATACAGTCTGGATCAAAGTTGAAAATGTATGAAATTCAGTGCATGAATTCAAGAAAGCAAAAAAAAAATATTAAAAAGGGACAAGGGAGATAGCATCAAATTTCATAGATTAATAGTCTCTTCCTTCACGTGAAAAAAAAAAGAATAAAAATACTATGCTTATTTAGGACAGAAACATGACTGCTAGGAATTCGAATGTACTTATCAACATATCCTTTATCTGAGTACATTTGGGAATTGTGAGCTCTTACAGAATCGAGGATGATTGGAAAATGGATCAGACCGATTTTGCTGACATTGTAGTACTACCTCTCAGAAAAAGAAAACTGATTGGTGATAAGTAAATTTACATAAGATGACAACTAGATGGAGTATCCCATGGTGGGGTTATCAGTTGGGCATATCCTCAACAACAGTAAAAAATCCTCCAAACCCTACAAAATATGTTGCATAGGCTGCCCTTATTCCTGCGATTATTAAGATTATTTAGGAAAAAAAAGCCAAACCAAACCAAACCAAAACACAAAACCCCCCCAAAACCAAAAAAACAAAACAAAACCAAAACCAAACCAAACCAAAACAAAAAACAAACAAACAAAACCACAAAACCAAACAAAAAACAAATAATAAAAAACCAAAAAAAGTTACTGGGGAACCTTCCGTCACTAAATCAACAATTCCACAGTAAAGAATTGCTTGGAAAGTTGAAGATTTTCACACAGCGTTCAAAAGGCCTGATGCTGTGAGTTCATGAGGACTCCTTTGATTCTTTGGCAAATCCATGGTTAATCCACAACTCAGATACAGTGTACTGTTTCTGTTCCCCTAGGTCAAAAGGTGTAATAGAACGGGAGAGGAGTCAGGGAAAGCAGCAAGTAAGATCAGAGGCACAGAAGAGCTTGCTACTGAGAAACAATAGCATAACTTGTTATGAGAGGTCATTTAAAGGAGGTGTGACAGGTCTGCAGAGTCACAAGGGGCATGAAGCAAATGGACAGGGAGCCACTTTTACTGTGTCTTCAGTGTAAGATCTTGACGCGGGTAGAAAGCATGAGTACCTCGGAGCCTTTAGCAGCGGTCTCATGTCCTGAAGAAAGCGACTTCAGCTTCACCCAGGGTCTGATTGAACAGGGTCAAGCCGAGCATCAGAGGTCCCGCAGAGTTTAGGCTTAGTTCACACACAGCTGTTTAATTTAAGCAGGGAAGTAAAGAGACGAGAAAGGGTTCTTTTCCGCTTATCGCCAGCAAGGTTTTAGTACTGGAGCATGGGGGGGGTGCAGTAAAGACGTCCAAAATGGAGGTCGGGGCGTCTGTTATAGTACAGAGGTGAGGGAAGGGCAGTCGGGAGAGCCAATCACTGCGGAGGATTACAATGATTGACAGGGGCTCCGGCCAGTGAGTCGGCTGTCTGCACCGGCACAGGAACCAATGAGCTGTCCCGCTGGGCGGGGACAGCCCCTGCTGCCCTGGCCAGGGAGCCCCCGTGGCTTGCTCCTCCCGGCTGCATCGTGCGGGGCGGAAAGGACCGGCCCTCATGGCGCTGGCACGGCAGGGCCGGGCCGGGTCGTCAGCCACGCCCAGAGGCACCGCAACAAGATCTAAAGGCAATCAGGTGAGTAAGAACCCGGCTCAAAATGAAAAAAAAAGGAGGATTCGGTTCTTCATACAGAAGGTTGTAGATCTCTGTAACTCCTTGAGAAAGGATCTCGGTTGGATGCAAGATAGTTTCACTGGTTTAAAGGAAGATGGGAAAAATATAGGAACTATCAATTAGTGGTTATTATATAGCTTAAACAGAGGCACCACAATTGCTCTGCTCACATTTGCTTCTATGCTTCCACTTGCAGCTGTGGTTGAACACAAAATGGAGAGCTAACTGGGAAATTTTCTGAAGCAGTAAACAGCCACTTTTTACGTCTATTCAGAGTTTAGAAGCAACAAGTCTGGTCTTTCAAAGCATAATTAATTAATTAATTAATGCCATTCACAGGAAAAAAGCAATTAACTTTAAAATTAGTTTTAAAATATCTTCCAGAAACATCCTAAGTTTACTTTTTCCATCCATTTTTCAGCCGAGTAAAATGCCTTTACAAGAAGAAAAATATTTCATTTTATTGTTCAGGATTTTATTGTAGAATTAGTTTGGTGAGTAGAATCCATTTTGTTACACACATAATAGGAAAAGACTTCAGATGAAAAATTTTATCAGAGTTGCAGAGAACAGAGATACCCATGATGTCATTTGTGGCTTTACAATTTCTTTCCCACCAGCTTGTCAGCCCACATTAATGTTTGCTTTTGTCAGTATGGAACTTGTTAAATATGGCAGGAAACTTGGGAGAGTAATATGTGCTGCAATTTATTCTCATCCCATTGCAGTCTGCAGTCAGAGTGACTTTATCCTTACACATCAGATTTTGTTGGAGAAGAAAGATGTTGCGATTTTGTTTTTCACCATTAGGTTAATGCAGAAGAATCTAATAAGACTTGCATTGTTCCTTGCAAAATAATAAAAGCATAAATGAGATGTGTCAGACAGATCCCATTGTATATTCATGCAGACATCTACAACTATTCTGTGCATTGCTAAAGAAAACAACCCTGCATTGTTTACAGTATTTTTTTATTGATATAAATGAGCAATTGAAACTAAATTACTGAGATGTGCTTTCTTCCTGTTGCAGTTTGACTCACCCATATATTCCATAAAGGAGGTCTCTTCTACCCAGGCCAAAAATGAGGAATAATTGATGAGATATGAATCACTCAATTTCTCAGAAAGAAAGGGGATTGGTTTTACACTCCTGCATCTTTTGGTCATTTCTCACCTTTAATGACATTCACACGGTGACAGCTAGGATAAATGTCATGAGATATAGGAACAGTTTGAAACAATCAAAGCTTCTTTTTTAGAAGAATACTGAATCTTAGAAGAAGAAAGCCTATAAACATATGGTGTTTAGACAGGTGCTCTGTAAAATACAGCTTTCCTCAAGTGAAGATGCTGTCAATGCTTTTAATCAAAAGACTACAAAAAAGTGCATTGTTTGTCCTTTTTCTTTCCCCTTTCTCTCTTGTGTTGGCTTTTTTCCCCTATTTTATGAAAAATAAAAGTCAGTCCACCTTTTGTGTTTCCATGCATGTGGGTTTTTTTCACAAAATAGAGGAAGGTGGGGCAGGCAAAGAATAAATTATTCTAAAACCCATCTATGATGTGTAAGAAAATTATGAGGGCAAGGAAGATGCAGCTCCTTACTGGCCAAGGAAGGGAATACAAATGACTTGATCTTTCACTCACTGACAGCCCCCCAGAGCTCTCATCAACTTCTTTTGAGGTGGCTGAGCAGCAGCATGGACTTGCTGGGAGCAAGATCTGTTGAATATAAAGGGAATATAGGTCTTGGTTTTGGTTTGCACTTAAAAGAAGGCATATAGTGTGTTTATAAGTGTATGTGTTTATGCATGCATATATACACAAGTCTGTCTCACTACAGAGGTTTCATTGTCTTTATTGGGATATCAGTCATTCTCCTCTTCATTGACTACTAAATTACTACTGAATTCTAACAAACTTATGCCCCATAAATCCTGCAAAGTGCCTTCTTACTCTCTAAGTTAAATCTAAGATTTCAAGTGTGCCTACAATTTAATGTACAAATGCAGTTCACGAAATGCAGGTTCTAAGGAAAAAGTCCCTAAGAAACAGACAAAAAGTGAGTGTAAGTTTTCTCCAGATTGATTCACATGAACTCAGGCTTCTGTCTGCAATCCCATATTTGTGTTAGATGTCCAAGCTCCCATTAGACATCAAGGCAGCCTAGGTTTGCACATTCATATATGGTACCACCTAAAACCCTGGAGAGCATTCAAGGCATCTGTATGCAGATGACAACTGCAACAAATTGTGTGCCAGAGACCTGGACCATTTTGCAGACAAATCCAGAGGTGAGGGAGAATGGCCTAAAGCCTTTGAGACATTCCTGGGCACATACCTGGGCTCCTGAGTCAGGCCTGTACTCAATACAGCCAACAGAGCCTTGAGCACAGCTCGACTCATCTGAAATAAGTTCTACTGCCCATCTGAAAGATGGGCTGTCTTACTAGGTCTCTACTGAGTGCAATGAGAGCAGGCAGTCCTAGACAGAATGTGCAGAGTTGGATACACCAGTGACAAAATTCAGTAGTCTTACTCTGAAAATAGATCCAGCTCTAGAGGCACAATTTAGCTGCAAAGATATAGGTGTCTACTATGTGCAATATCATTGCTCAGCCTCCTCTGCCTTTAGGTTTCAATCTGCTGGAGGTCCATGTCTCTGGTGTCCATGGCCAGGTGCCTGTGTGGGAAGAGGCCAGGACCTGTCCTGTGCTGGACACAGCAGCTTCAGCCAGCTCCAACATCCCCACTGCAGGCCGCAGCTCCGTTGAAAACTATGTTTTCCCACCACTATGGATCTGATTGAAATCTGGAAGCACCCCACTCTATAAACACGTTCCTCAGAGACTTAAAATCCTACTTGCACCTGCAGGTGTCTCAATCCTGCCATTTTCTTCTCAAATATGCATTTTTAAACTATACTCAAAAGAATTATACGAATATATAATTTTCTGTAATAGTATGAGTACTAACACCAAGTACAAGATGTGTCAGAAGCTGCCAATTTATTTTGAAAAAAAAACGGGCAGATAAAGCGTCCTGTAGCAAGATGACATCCTGGTGCTTAAAACATTCAAACATTCAGTCAATCTTTTTAGACTGCTGCCTCTCCAGATAAGAACTGCTTTATTTTTGTTGTATAATAGTCAAGTGATTATGGCTTCATTTCCAGAAGACTCTTTAGCCACTGGTGCTGTGCAAGTAATAAACAATTTTTCTCTCTCTCTCCATCCTTCTTTTCTTTTGTTTTTATTTTTTTTTTATTTTTTCACTTTTGGGGGTTTTTTTGCCTATTTTTTTAACCTGTTTCAATTTTTTGCAGCAGCTGGGTTTCAATTTACTATCTGAAATAACTGACATACAGAAGTCCCATGTTGTTAATCAGTTGTTTCTGAATGCATATCTTCCTTTATTTCTTTTTCTTAATTGAGAATATACCCTCTGACGGAGCTTGCCCTGTTTCCTCTGGATTTGATTTGTCTGTCAGAAGCAGAGAGAAGAAAATCTCATCTGATTTTAGACTGGGTATTTTGAGTGAGTGGAAAGGGGAGCAGGGAGCAGTTGATGCCAGCATGCACAGCAGTGCTGGGAGGTTACCAAGCAACGAGACAGAGATGTGTCACAGGAGCAGGGGAGATGGGGAAGATGAACAAAAGTGTGGACAAAGGATTCGAGAAGATTAAGGGAGGCGTTGTGATTGCCTGACCTCTTCCTTATTTCTAATCTTGAGTTGCAATGGCACCCGTAAATACAGTCTGTGCAAAGCACCTTGATTTGTTTATGTGGACTCTTGGAGGCAGAAGGGGTGGAGAAAGCCTGGAGTGTGATCTGGTCATCAAAGGATTATCCTGTCAAGAGTCCACTGTGTAAGCAAAAGGGGACAAATTTTGCATGTGAACACAAAGAGTGCATGTTTGTCGCTGGGAGAGAGGGACTCACAGTGCAAGCAAATCCTGTTTTATTATACATAGAGTAAAAACTATTAGTCAGAAGCTGAATTGACTTCAAAGAATTCACAGAGCATAGAATGGCTTAAATTTGGAATTTAGATTTTCTTTGGTTTATAAATTTCTTAAAAATTGTTCTTGCACCAATTTCCAACACCTCTGACTCCATTAAAATAATTTAAATTAAATAGGTCTTCTCAAAATGAGAGAGAAAGAAAAGTTGGGATGTAGAATCCTTATCTACTTCAATTTCTTCAAAAGAATTTATGCTTATCAGACCTTTTAATGCATCTTCTATTCCCTTGTTAGGTTTCCAAACTTGAACAAACTGGGATATAATAAATGCCTAAGGAACCATATTTGCCTTTTGGATAGTAATATGGCAAGTGTCAACATCTGCATTCAGCTCCTGCTATACTCTTTGAGCCAACTTAAATGAACCCTTAATAAACTTAGGAACCTTATCTTATGTTTTCCTGAAAGGAAAAATTTCCTTATAGACATCCTAAATATGTAAGATACAGGGAACAAGTGTAGTTCATGACATTATTGAATCAGTTTAAAGTCTTGCAGTTTTCTTCACTTGTGGATATAAATGGTCAGAATTATAGCACTGCTTCTAAAAGTTAATCCAAAAATTCTACGTAACTATTTTGTATATTCCCAATATTGTCCTAAGTTGTTTATTCTGAAAATTATAACATTTTAATAATGGTGTATGCAGAATATTCTGAAAGACCTTGAAATTCTTAATTTTTTTCCTAGCACACTTTTTTACCAGCTTTTACCAGTATTTTTCCTCAACACTGTGGGAAATTGAGGACTGATTTTTGAGCCTTTGACTACAATGACCCAGCAATTCATGTGAACAAGTCAATTTTTTTCTAGGTCATTACGACAGAGTGATGTTTTTAGAGCCTGGGGTTCAGGGGAAAATAGCAATAGCTTTCTCCTTGGAAAATAAAGCTGAAAAATGACAGTGACCATTTCAAGGCACTGTGTTCCTCACTAGTCCTCTCTTAGTGGAATATAAAAGTTTGAGCAAAGAAACAACTGTAAATGTTGCTAAGTCAATGTCTGAAACACCACTGACATACAAAAACTGGCTTCCTTGTTATTCAGCTACCGTTTCAAAGCATTTCCCCAAGGTTAGCTTGAGGGTGAGCCGCACCAGCAGGAGACTCCATCATGTGGTCTCAGCATTTTTCTGCTGTATTTTAGTGGCAATTCATGTCACACATTATTCATTATGGAGCTCAGGGACTCCCAGACCTGCCAATTGAGAGGTGTGTCACCTGCACTTACAAGCTACAGAAACATGGCCTGATCTCTTAGCCCTTATAAATTCAATTTCTGGGCAGCCTTTAGAGCCAACTAGTTGCCACGTGATCAGCCTCTGTTAAGCTCTCACAAAATCTCCTACAGGGCAGAGCACAGACGTGTATTATAATCTTTTTACATATCTCCCTCAGTAGCTTGTAGAAACTTTACTAAAGTTAAAAATGTGATATCAGCCAAGTGAAATACTGAAAATTATCGCCCCAGTTTATTTTCTTTTGCCCTTTTTGCCATGAGAATGGCATTCTAATTGTGGGATGCCCTATTTGCAGTACCTACTCATTTATCAGAATGGATATATATGCCATGCACATATTAGAGCCATGCATATGGCCATCAAGATAATCAGAGAAGAAAGAAAAGGTACAGATTGTATCTGCCAGGGAAATAACCTCCTACAGCACTAATTTAAAAAATAATAAATAAATAAAAGTAAAGCCCAGTACCTCTGAGTAAGACATAGGCTGATATTTGTTCTCAAACAAGATGGTCATTAAGGAAATTGATGTTACTTAAGAAAACATATATACTTCTGAGCTGAAATAACAGGAAAACAAACTGATTGAGTAAAACCTGTGGCAGTGAAGAAGAATATTGTAAATTGAGACTGGGCACAGAAAGGCAACTATCTGGAGAAACTGTGGATACACCAGATATTCTCCTTGGAGCTGCTTTAGGAAGAGTATTTCTACCAGAGCAGAGGTCAAAAAAACACTTCTTATGGTTTCTAGAATGTGAATGCAAATTCAAATGTTGTCAGTTATTCAAATGGAATAATGCCCTGAATGTAGGACTGGCAATCAGGGACTACTGTATCGTATCCGGAACTGTAACTTTTCAGAAAGAGGACACAGCAGGGGATGGAGGAAACAGATGATCCCATATCTGCCTGTTGTGGAGCTATTTTTGTGACGGTTGCAAGCAGAGATCTGGATAAATCTTTTTAGTGAAATTATTCTCCTTAGAATATGCTACTTTGTCTTAACTGAACTACTTTATGACAAAATGTGTCAACTGAATCTTAATCAGAAAGGATTTTTTTGTGTTCAGGGTAAAATTCCCAGTGAGAGAAAACCTACTTTATAGTATCCAAAATACTAATGATTAAGCCCTCTGTGATCTCTGCAGCTGAAGGAAACCTTGATTCTTTGTCTCAGTTGAACATTTTCCTGTTACCTGTGAATATTTTAACCATGGGCTAACCACATCCCAGGGTCCTAGTTCATTCCTCCCCAGAGCTGCATACCAAGGATTTCCAAAAATGTTTTTTCCAATCTGAAATGAAAGAGCGAAAACCTTCTCTCTCAAATGCTGAACTTTTTCCCCCAGCAACCTCTAGTAATATGCAAATCAGCAAGAGAGGTTGGGAAATTGCTGTTCCCAACTCCTGCGTTCCTGTGTTGGCACCACACACAGTCGGCACTAGACAATACATCTTTCGTTTAATGTTTTTAAATGCTTTAAGCTGAAGCATGGTAGATTTAGATTAGATGTTAGGATGAAATTGTTACTGTGAAGGTGGTAACACACTGGTACAGGTTGCCCAGAGAAGCTGTGGATGCCCCAACCCTGGAAGTGTTCAAGACCAGGTTGAATGGGGCTTTGAACAAACTGCTCTAGTGGAAGGTGTCCCTACTGATGGCAGGGGGATTGGAACCAGATGATTTTTAAGGTCCCTTCCAACCCAAACCATTCTGTGGTTCTATAATTCTATGATTCACTTACACAAAATAAAGTGTACAGAAAGGAAAAACAGTCATGACTTTGAAAGGTGATATGGATGGTGCTTTATTCTTGTCACTCCTCCTCAAATGGAGCAGTCTGATTTGACAATTAATCTCTGCTGACCTTTTCAGTCTGCAATAACTATACAGTATCAGAAGTCATGACTCCTGCCTGTATTTTGTTCAGTAATTCAATTACAGTGGATGTGGAGCAGCCGTGTAACACCAGTGTTGTGTATGTAGGCCACTTGAAATATAAATGGACACTATTTAAAGAGTGGAGGCATTTAGATATAAATAACTGAGGAGTGCAATCAGCTTCATAACATCAGCTTTAAAAAACCCAAGCCTGTCATTTGCTTACAAATGCCTGTTTCCCATTTGCAATGGTTATTTCTGTAAGTTTGCTCTTCTGTTTTAAAGAATTTCCTTAACGCCAGTTTGAAGTGAAACTTGCTGGTGTCAGCTATTGCTGGGGGGAAGGAGGGGAATCTCATTTCAAGTAAACTGGGTCAGTTCCCTTCTTTGTCATTATGAATAATTTCATTGCTGCGGTTTCAAAGAACTTATGTAAGTTGTCTGGATCATGGAGATACTCAATTAACACAGCAGAAAATGTCCACAAGATTTGTGGGGTTGCACCTACCTATACACAATATGTATTCTCTTACAATTCAGAGAATTCAGAGACATTTTTTCTTTAAGACATACTTTTTATAGCTAGTAAAATCAGTTCCATGAACACAGACGTTTATATCCTTATCGAAAATAAAATATTACCACACATATATTACAAATATGGCCCTTTTCAATGATATAACATTTTTTTTCTGTTTAACCCACTGAGTTTATTTAAATTATTAGGTGTGAATGCATAATTTCATAGATAATTCATATTAAAACTGTATTATTATATTCTGTAATTTAACACAAACATAAAATTCTATGTTACTTTTTCCATAAGCCTGCCGTGAATCTTGTGTGTCAGCATATCACCAGAATTTTCACTTTTGCAGTCTTTGAGGTCTTATTTCTTTCATTCCCAAATTTCTGGGGGATTTGCTTTTTTCAGTATTTTTTTGCCTGACAATTTATTATGTATGATCCCAAAGAGGTGGAAAGAGAAGAATAATAAGACTCACAAATAACATGAGTCGGTTTGGAATAGCTGTTCCATAGGGTTTTAAGATACCAAAATATTTATGCATTGTCTTTGAGTTCCAATGTTATCCTATTAAAATCTGGTTTCTGTTATGCAAGTAAAGGCTCTCTCAGAGAACCTAAAAAATCTTATTTTGAAATACAGTCAGTCATCAGAGATTTCAGTTTTATAAAAGTATTTATATCCATCAGATATAGAAAACAGATGTGAAAATTCTGCAGTTGTTAAATATCTTCTTCTTTCTTTTTTGGAAGAATAATCATTACCTTTGACCAGTGCAACATGTCAGAGGGATCAGCTTCAAACAAAGAAGACATCATTTTCCTGAACTTAAGGAACTAGATCAGGATTCAGGTGATTCAGATTTATTTTTTGGTTCTGGTTCAGACTTCCAAAACACCCTTAGCTAATTACTTTGGCTAAAATGGCTCCATACCATTTATGAATAGGACTGCACATCATGAATCCTCTCACTTATGTGAATAAAATTAATTGTGAATTATTTATATTGAGTATACTGAAAAAAATTGTCATTTTCCTGGAATAAAATTACTTTTATTTTGTTTAAGAAAAGAATACCTCACCATCTGATCAAATTCCCATTCCTCTGTCTCTTAGAAGAATATATTAGAACAACATATTTGTTTTTATTGTTTAGAAATCAAGGTAAAGACCTTATTGAAACATATTTTCTTCTCACTCATTACTGCATCTGTCTTTTTAATATATTATGGAGGGTTCTGTGTGGTGTGGTTTGCAAGCTGTGGTCTCGAGATGCAATGTTTTCAGTGATTCCCCCAGGACATCCTTCTGCACTCTAATGTATTTATAGCAACATTTCCTAAATATTGACATACTGCCATCATGCATTTAGGATTACATTCAATTTAAAATAAGATGTGGTGGAGGCACCACCTCACTTCCTTTTCCTGGTGCACATGGAATCATAGAATGGTTTGGGTTGGAAGGGACCTTAAAGATCATCTTGTTCCAACACCACTGCCATGGACACCTTCCACTAGACCAGGTTGCTCAAAGCCCCATCCAACCTGGCCTTGAACACTTCCAGGGATGGGGCATCCACAACTCTGAGCAACCTGTGCCAGTGTCTCACCACCCTCATAAAAAAGAATTTCTTTCTAACATCTAATCTAAGTCTATCTTTAGTTTAAAACCATTTCCCCTTTTCTATCACTATCTGCCTGTGCAAAAAAATCATTCTTTCAACAGATATCTTACATAAATATCAATTAGTTATTATCTTGGTCAATGAAAAGTTTAAAGAATGGCCATTTTTTTCTCCTTCAGGGCAAAGAGCTTTAACATCTTTACTGCTAAGAGCAGAAACTACCTAATCTTAAGCAACATCCTTAACAGTTTCCAGCTTGGATTAACTGTGGAACAGAATCTTCCAGGCAAGGTTTTTCATCCAAAACAGACATCAGTTCTTTGGCTGTTCCCCTAGATGTCCTCACAGGCCATCCAAAGTCACTCACAGACCTGTGGATGTCCAGCAAACCTTAATTCTTCACAGTGCTATAATTTCACTACTCCTACACCTGTCCCACAAGCCTTTGTTGCTAAGGCTAAGTTTTCACTAAGCCTTACATGCGCCAGCCTTGTTTTATAAGCAGTGTGAAAGCCAGAATTTGACCCGCTGTACATGGCTGGATGAAAGTTGTTGTCTTATACATAGAAACAAATACGCAAGGAAGATGGTTCAAACCCAACTAAACTAACTGTAGATTTAATAGATGAAAAAATATAAACATATACAACATAAATAACAAGTATACAATGCCTCTTGTGAAAGAGGCATGGGGGTTCATGTGCTTTATAAAGTACATTATACTGTGCTGTCCCAAGCATTCAAATGAGCTCATGTAAAGGTGTCTCAGTTGTCTCTCTCCTGTACAGCACTCAGTAAAAGGCAGAACAGGGATACCTGGAATATTAAAAGGTGGAAAGAACACTTGGCTCTGTGTCAAGAGGAACCAGCTCCTTGAACAAAAGGGTCAAGGTGAAAGATGGATGAGAAAAAAGCAGTATGGGTGGTGGACTAAAATAAAATGCTAATAAAGATATTAGGAACTTCTATTTGTAATTAGCTTGAATGAAATCTGCATAATTACAAGTCTGAATAGAAATGCTCAAGGGGAAAAAGTGGAGGCTGCTCTGCCCCATCAATGAATACTCATCAACAAAAGAAGAGAAATGAGTCCTTGACTTCTGCTAGGATCCCTTGGCAATAGCAATCTCTTGTGGTATTCCTTAAGTTACAGTTTGCCCTTCTGACTTTGTAGTTCCTTTCCACTGCGGTGAAGTCCTGTTCACTTTCAAGCCATAGACTGACTACTTTCTAGAGGAGAAATATCCCCCCCCCTCCCCCCCCCCCATCCTGGAATAATGACTGGAACTAACAATATTTAATTTGAAGAAGAAATTGAACCCAGTCCTTTTGATGATAAAATGCACTATACATTAACACTTAAGTGCACTAAGAAACTGTCAGAGAATGCACCAAGGACTTGTATCCTACTTTACGCTTGCTACTTTTGCACTAATGAAACATTATAAATAGGTGTCACCAGGATTGACAGTGCCTGCCCAAACCCTTTATGATTGCAACAGCCTACTAGGATCTTGTTATTCATTATCTATGGTTTCATTATCACACTTACTGTCCATGGAAACCATTACATCAGGCTGCATCTGAGGATGATCTGATGGATTTATTAAAAGCCACGTCTGGAACTCTATAGCACTTAACAGTTCTCCCAAAGTTAGTGCAATGGATGATTCATGCTCTATCCCTTGCCTTTAAGGATGATGGACCTAATCCAATTTGGGCGTGGGAAGGAGTGAAGCAGACAGCATAGTGATGCACAAACAACCAGGGTTCCTAGATGGTATCTGGGGATGTAACTGTCTGAGCTTGGGAAACAGAAAAGCTGGAGCACTGAAATGTTATCTCATGGGTATTGCTAGGAGGCTGCTACTGCACTAAAGTCAGGCTAAGGAATGCATTTTCCATTTTCTAAATTGTCGTGTTCTCAAATGGGCTCTTAGAGATGCTTTGCAATCTTAAAAAAACAAAAAAAAAAAGGAGTAAAATAGATTCATAGGGCTTCAAAGGTCAATTACATTAAAAAATGCTGAATCCTTTCACATTAATGCCTGAATTGTTTTTATTCCTAGGGTTTTCACTCAGATGTCAAATTCAATTTCTCTTTTTCTTCTCCTGGGTCACAGATACTTAATATTTTTTACTGACACATAATGAGCTCTTTTCTTTAATATGTAGCTTCTTTAAAATTAGTCTCTTAAATGATTAGCTCAATCTATTGTGCAGTGGTTGGGTCAAAAGGCCTTTTCGGGGTTGGGTTTAGGCTTTTTTTATGTTTCCTATTAGGTCTCTGCTATTACCAGGTATTCTTAAGAAGAAATTAGATCAAGCAGTAACACTCAGATATCAGCAAGCACCACCAACACAAAAGTGTTGGGAAAATGAAATGTCAAAATCACTGATGTGTAGAATTTTGCCCATCTCTTCTTTTGAGAACCTACTTTTCTTTCTCTAATACAAAATAAGATTCATCAATAGTTGGTGAGAATTTGTCTGGAAAAATATTTTCTTCTTAGACTTTTGATCTGTGCACTACTATATGTGTTAAACTTTTAGAGTAAAAACTGAAGTATCTAGAGACAGAAGAGTCATTTAGAAGAAAGGCTACAACCCCTGCATTGGTGTAGTTCTCAAGCATTCTGAAGGGAAAAGGCAGCTGTGGTAAATGCTGTACTCAAAACATCTAGACAAGTTCAGATCTGAAAAGTCTTTTTCCCTACCAGATATTTTCTAGTGCTCAGCATTAGCTATTCTCAACCCTCCTCATTTTTTTGCCAATAAAACACACAGGAAGAAGATGAAAGCAGCAGGAAGAAAGGACAAAGGAGAGAACAGCAGAGAGAAGTGCATACTCTGAAAATAATTTAGAAGTCAATGAAATCAGGATAGCTGTGTTCACCAGTAATGATGGACACCTCTCTCAGCACCTTTTAATGTCATTATTCTCTTTATGTTTCTTGGATCAGGACATCCTGTAGACACACTTTTGATTGAGCTTCTTCTTTGCACTGGATCCTTAGATCCCAATTCATTCTCAGCATTCACCCAACATGTAAGCAGCTCACCATATTATTGCACATTTGTTCTTACAGTGAAAACAGAATGGGCTCCTATTCCAAAACTCCCAGTCTTTGGAAAAGGCAGGTACTGTTGATTAAGAGCAAACATCTTGAAAAGCAGCAGGCTGGAGTATCTTAAAATGCCACCTCGAGAGGCTCAGAGAACATCTGTTACCAGCTGAGGGTTGTTTACTGAGCTATGTGGGATGAGCTGCTGGATGTGGTACATGTGGGCTGTGTCTGGCTGCTCCCAACAGAGCTTTCTGTGTCAGATTCAGTAACAGCTTGATTGTCCTGCCAGTGGGAGTTACCCCCGTGCCTTGCCCAGGGGGTACTTAGCCCAGCTCTCACTGAAGTCAAATTCTTTCCCAAAGCAGAGAAATCTTATTGCTTTCTCTAGACATCTTTGTTAGCTATCTCAGCACTGAAGCTAAGAAAGATGTGAAGTACCCAACAATCTCTAAATCTTGCTTGACTCTTAAACATGATTTCACTGCTCAAGAAAGCTTTTCACTGGGGTAAATGATAATATCTTCAATAGATAAAGAAGGAATCAATCATTATTTTCTTTGAATAGTGAAGGGACTTGAATAATATAGAGGGAAAAATAACACAAACACAAAACAAACAAAGAAAATGCTTCCAAATTAGAAATTGCTACCTTTAAAAAAGACTGTGCCTTGTAATGGAGGTTTAAAGGGCTTATCCAAGTGTGTAGGTTGCTGTGAGTGAGTGAGCACTTGCTGCTCTGATCATTGGCATCAGTCAATAGTGAAACAATTAGTTTAAGAGAAATCACTGCCACTCACAACCCTATTCTCTAATGCTGTCTCTTAGTACGGATGACACTTCCATGGCACACTGAAGTGGAAGGAGAACCTTCCCTATCCTGCCCAGTTCTTGCAGATAGCACTGAACAAAGTTGTCCTACAGCACAGATTCTTGCTACATATTAAACATCCTATTTTTCAAGAAAATGTCAAGATTCATGACCACTTTTAGTTAATAAAAGCTTAGGAAATTATTTCCCTGCTCCTTTAGAAAGAAAATACACTTGCTGCAAGGATTTTGAGCGTGCCTCAGCTCTTCCTTCCAGCATTTACAGCGGGCTTAAGAAGGTTATATAAAAAAAATATTGGAAGGCAAGAATGTTGGGTACCTTGATGTTGGATGTTTGCAAGATTAAGAGAAGCATGGCACTTAATTAAAAAGTGACAGATTATCTGTAGGCAAGTCTTGTGTTTGCACACAGAACCTGACCAGGATTGGATGTCCAAATCAGGGAGTACACCTGACTGGCCATGCTCCTTCTTTCTCCCTCACAGCTGTCAATGCAATAAGTTGAGAAAACTGGAAACACTCTACATACTCTGCAATGTTCCACTTCGCATATAATGTGAATTTTTATTGTCTTATTTACATAAATTCCCTGCCATCAAACCCTTAATTTCCTCACTCTTCCTACTGCCAAAACTGTAAGTCTTCTTCCTCTAAAAGCTTCCATTCCTCTGCCAGCTTCTGTCATTTCTAGAAGACATCAATGGTTAGTCGGGAGCATCCCAGGGACAAAAACCTCTACCTGGCCCAGACTGGGCTTTAAATACAGGTAAAAGCACAGCTAGTTGGGCTGCTCCTCCTCCCTCAGTGGCAAGGATTTTGCTTAGTGCAAAGAGAGAGAATGAGGTCCTGCAAAATCATCACTATTCTGAGCTGGCTATTTTGCTATCCTGTGTTGAGCAGCAAGATGCAAAGGCAATACTGTTTCTATGACACTTTTCAAAATATTTCAATATGAAATATTAAGCTCTACAACTCAGATGCAAAGCCACTAAATAGCACATAGTCAGAGACCAAAAAGAGCCTTTCAAATTCCCTAGTCCATCAATACAGAATCTTTGCTTGGGTTTTGTCCAATCTAGTCTTACATGTCCCAGCACTTTCCTTCAGAGGCTCTTCTCCTGCCAAAGCCATTCAGGCAGATGGTATTAGCAAATCAAGAAAAAAGGGACATTTCCTGTTTTGTGTAGCTCCAAGCATACATTATGATGTTTTCTTGAAATTTAGCCATGATATTTGAATTTTCCCCCGATAAAATTTAATACATTTTAGTAAAAACATCCTCATCTCTTATCTCTTATCCTACACTCCCATCAACTCCTGATCATGTTTTCAATTGATAGCAATCAGAAAAGAGATATTGTGAAAAATTATCATATTTATCTTGGGATTGTGTCACATGTGTTCCAGTATGTATTGCAATACATTACTATCCTTTCCATATTTTTGATTGCATTATATCATATGTATTTTATTATGAATGTATGCAACTGTAATGTAAATGATGCATTAAAATGTGTTTTGTTTATTACAGTACACACTTTAATATGTGTTATGCCACAACATAGTACCTGTATTTGAATATTATTTGAAATATAATCAGAGACAAGAAACCTACAAATAAGAGCAGGATTTTTTTTTTTTTCACCAAGACCTTAGTTTTGACTCATTAAACAAATGGAAGTTTTGCCATATCCTCGAGTCAAAGAATTGGACAAAAGGTATGAAGTGGAAAAAGGATAGATTTAGATTATTAGGAAGTATTTTTTTACTGTGAGGGTGATAAATCACTGGAACAGGTTGCCCAGAGAAGTTGTGGATGCCCCATCCCTGGCAGCATTCAAGACCAGGTTAGATGGCTTTGAACAACCAGGTATAATGGAAGGTGTCTCTGTCCATGGCAGGGGAGTTGGAACCAGATGAACTTTTAAGGTCCCTTCCGACTCAAACCTCTCAGTTATTCTATGATTCTATGTGGCTTTTTACATGCATTTGGAAATCCATAAAATCCTATTTTCTGAATAGAGCAATAATATTAGAATTATCTGTCTTTTTCCCCTGAGTTTTGCTATTAGCCCATATAATTCTCCTTAATATAAATTACTTATTTCATTTCCTTTCAAATATTAGGGGATTTTTTATGGATTTGAATCTTTGTTTGTCTTTTGTTAGAGGCCAAAATAAATTGTAAAAAAGAAATTGAAGCATTTATTTTCAATTTTACTGTATCTGATATATTCAGCATTTCTAATGCACTGATTTTTTCCATGCCTAGCTCTAAAATCTAAGCCAGGAGATGTAAGACTTCTTCAGGAAAAAAGAAAGATGATCAAAACAGGGAAAGCCTTTTATATGTGCAGCAAGCTCAAATCTTAATTACCTGTAGATATCCAGAGATAGTTTCAGACATTCCCAAAGGTGAATAGGGGTTCTTCATGTCACCTTCCTGTAATTATATGAAGACAGGAGTGGAAACCATTGACACATGGCAAATGAGACCGATCTTGAAGAGCTCACTGTTATAAAGAATCAGTGAAGTATGCACCACTAGGCTTTGACCTTCATGCAGCAGGAGGCAATGAAACAAAATTCTTTGATTTAAGAGAGTGTTTAAAAGAAAAAAGAATTGGATAGTTTATGAATCACAGAGGGCCAGGATTGCGGCTGGCACTGCATGGGTGCACAAAAAGTTAAGAGACAGTAGCAAGGAGACTTCCCTCTCCTTACCTCACTTCTTGGTCCTTGGACTTTGTGGCTGTGAAGGCTTCAGTGGAGATAAAGGACTGGAAACCCAAAGAACTGCAGAAAAGGGTAGTAGTAGTGCTTTCATGTTCTGGACTAGCTGACAGAGCAAGGTCAGTGGGGAAACAGCACACTGGAAGGGAAAGAGGAGCATATCATATTTACTTTAAATGCTTTAATGGAGTGTTTTCAGTCCCCATGGACTCCCTAAACTCCTAGCCCACCTTAACCCAAACCTAGAATGTTTCCAGTGACATATGTTCAGTTCTACATTTCAAACTGACTGCAGCCTTATGAGTGTGTGGGAACTACTAAAGATAGCTAAGGAAACTAAACCTGCTTTCAGCAGGCTTAAGTTTTCAGGAAAGGGTTTGGATAATTCAAAGACTAATGAATCAGGCAAGATGAACAGCTAAAATCCTGCCCTAATCAAAAGGTGTCAGCTGCCTTTTGCTTTTATTCCCTAGCACCTATTCAGTTCTGTCTGTGTCTCCCGGGCACAATGTTAAGGTGTATTTCAGATTCTCTTGTAGGTCTCTTTGGGTGGACATCCTACAGAGCACCACTCTCTCCTTCCAAGGTTGTCCCAGGACTTGTGAACAACAGTAAAGCAAGGATGGACTGGAAATTTCTGGCTATAAGTCAGGAACAATGATTTTCAAGACTGTGCTGTTCTCCATGGTTTAAATGTATGTTTAAAGAGACTTGCAGACTTGCAGCTGAGTGTCACAGGGCTGGGATACGAGCAGAGAGCGTGTTGGGAAGAAAACCATCAAACAAGTGAATTATGGCAAAAATCAGCAACAGAAAATTAAATTAATTCTTCTTCTGATTGCCAGTCTGCTCTTTCAGCCATAATACACACTTGTTCACATGCCATGATACGTATCTTAAAATCTTTATTAAATCCACGTTTTTTACAGGGAAAAAAATCTTTGCTAGTCCCAGCACAAACAAAGAATGAATAATAATCAATGCTTATTAACTCATCCCAAGGGTGATGAGTTAACCCACCAAAATGTCATCACAGCAGTGGAAATGACATACCAAGCCTCATCAGTTACTGATTTTTGTAAATTGTAAATTTACAGGTAGAAAGGAAGTAGCTGGGGTAAAACCTTAGAGTATAATGTGTCACCAGGTCACATTTAGATTAGCCAAGGATGGGTATCTCATCAGCAGTGTCTGTATTTCAGACAGCATCCAAAAGCTGTGGTTTTGTTTCCTCCCTTGGCCATTCTAGGTAATTATTGCTACACGCCTGCAAGATGACAAACCTCATTATTTTAGCTGGCATTACAAACCATTTTAATGACCTTATGTTTGCATTGCCTTTCAGTGTTAAGAACAGTGTTTGTCTCCGCAACTTGCCCTACAAATGTTTCACCAATTGACACATTATTAAATTCTCCACCTGTAAAGGACAGGTCAGGCCCTTAGCACCATCTGTAGTTATGTTTGCTTTGGTTATAGACATTTTATTTCCACACTTGACATGGATCCACTGCTACCAAGAGCCCCAGCACTTCTTTCCCCATCAGTCCTTAACTACAACAATAAACAACCCAGCTGCAGTCAGAGAGGAGAATATAAATATTTCATCATGCACCAGCTCTGAGAAAAAATGTGAACAAATTAAGGCTCTCATGTTGCACTTGTGAGACCAGTATTTTATCATCTCTCTATTAAAAAAGTAATAATCAGAGAAATGCTGTAAACTAACATGAGGTCTCCTTAGCAACATGCAGCATGTCATTAGTCTGACTATTTATATCCTACACACAGCCCCAGAAGTCATGGAATAAGGAAAGGGTAAGCAATAATTAGTGCCGGAAGAGTACTGAGTTCAACGTGCAAATGAAACAAGGAGTAATCATCCAGATGGTGTCATCTCTTCCGAGGTTCACTCTGACTGAGGATTATTAATCTTTTTTTCTTTTTTTTGTTCTTTTTAATGCAGCCCACAGAAAAATAAATGCCAAGGGTTAACAGGCAATACAGTATCATTTATTACTGCTGTTAATTAGTTGTGTGATTTCGATGCCTGGAGATATAAGAGAACAGAGAGCAGGCCCCTATTGTGCTGAATTTTGTACAAATTGAGAGATGGTCCCAGCTAAGAACCATGAAGGGACAGGCAAAGTGGCTTAGCCAGAGAGCAAGGGTTTTCTGAAGTCCTTGCCACATGATTAACATTTTGTGGCATCCTTTTCATTTCCACTGTGATTTTAACCCTTTCTCTGCCTGCCCCTTCTCATCCTTCTAACTTTTCATTCTCTTATGATTTCCTTCTCCAAAATTCTACTCCCTGCCTGTGACCTTGGATTTCTGCAGGAGTCCTGATCATGTTCCTTTCTCTCCTCTTTTAGAAGCTCTTTTGAAAACAGCACTTTTCCAACAAATTCCTTCCTGCTTTACAGAATCCACAAGCCCATTAGCAATTTATAGCACTGTATATGATCAGAGTCATCTGTGAGGCTAAAATCTCCTTTTAGAAACCAATGTTCTGCTTTTGCTAAAGTCAGAGAAGTAACACAGTTTGTAAGGAGGGCAGAATCTGATATATGTTCTTTTTTATATTTTCAGGCACTTTAAAGCCAAACTTAGCACCTCCTACAGTGATATACTACCACCAAAAAAATGTAGGGTAGAGTCTTCTTTGCCCTAAATTCTGTGTCAACTTGAGCCTTATTTGTTCCTTAATAAAACTGAATATTGTTCTTGTGGTTACTATTATTGTTAATATTGTTATTAACCATATTCTCCCTGTATTCTGCAGTGTGTAATAGCCCTAATTTCCTCAATAGGGCTTGGCTGGTGCCATGTAAAACCTAAATCTGAACACCTCAGTCAGAAGTGACCCTTCTAAGCCAGATTACTTTTACTACATTTAAAAACATTTTTATAAAGGCTGCCTTTTTTTTTTTTTGGATCTTTTTTTGTTGTTGCTGTTGCTGTTCTTGTTTACACATTGAGAAGAAGATTTAAAAAATTGTGGGCCTGACTTCAGTCACTTGTGACCACATTACCCACATACAGCTCCAATGCTATGAAGATATACTTACATTGAAAAAAATAACAATATAATCAGAGGTATAATTGTCATATCTTGGTTGAAGAGACCAGAACTTAACTTTCTTCCATGCAAAACTTTTTCTCATGTTTAACAGAAGGGGCCAAAGCCCTTTGTTATTAAGATGGGATGCCACAGGGAGGAGGGAAAAGACGGGAACTGTTGACTGGGTATTTCCTTTCACTGCCTGATTTTGCCAGACCACCAGGCTAGTAAGTCCTCAGAAGCTCTGCTTGTCAATTTTTTTTCCTGCAAAATGAGAATTCTTTATTTCAGGATATAGATAATCAAAGACCATCAGTTTCTGTGACACTACAATGGGAGAATCCACTTCCTCAACCTGCTGGCCATGCTGGTTTTGGTGCAGCTCAGGATTTGGTTTGCTTTCATAAGAAACACATAAAAAGCATAAGGCTGTCTTTCCTCACCTTGGCATCTCAGATCCACCACTTGTAAAATGGTGTGTTGATTTTGTTCATCAGTGTGGTGTTCTAGAACTGGGAAACAAAAAGTCTCCACCTGCCATTTTTCCCCCCTTGCAATATAACCAGAGCAAAACATAATAGCTAAAATTCACAGCATCATGGCTTTCAGTGAGTCACCCTCAGGTCTATCTATTCTGTCATCTCTGGAGGAGTCAGCAAGATGGGAGAGCTGTGCTACACTTGGCCATTACCTCATTTATTTTCTTTCTTTTCAACCATGTGTTGCCTTCCATCTCTTGGCGCTTCATATGTCAAGAGCAGGAAGCAGGTGGGCCATAGGATTTTCCTTTCAACATTGTTCAGGCAATGACAGGATGCAGCACAGATGGAAGAAGCTTGTTTGTACTGAATGCGCTGGAGTTATGGAATCAGGACAGCTTCATCCCTGTCTGAACAATACCCTCTGTCCTGGTGTCTTGAACAGGTGCCGTGAGCTGCACTCCAAGATTAGCCACAACCTGCAGGCAGATAACTTTCTGGAACACAACCATTTTGAAAGAAAAATCCTGCATTTATTGGGTTTGGGCCTTTCTTTCCCATTTTTAAATGATATTTAGTCTTTAAGCTATTTTTTTCTCCCATATACTACAGAGATCACAGTTCTGTATCTTGCTTAGTAGGAGATTCTGACTTACAAGGTGGTGATTGGTCAAAGATTGGACTCAATGATCTTGGAGGTCTTTTCCAGCCTTAATGATCCTATGATAACTGAAATAATAGGTAGGAATTTAGCAAACATAAAAAGAATTTATACTTTCTTATAGAGAACAAGGACATAGTGAAACTAATAGAAACACAATTCCAGAAATGTCAAAATGTGATTTGACAGATTCTTGGTGACAAAGTCCATCAATATCTTTAAACATAACTATATAGATGCAGTGTTCAGAGAGAGAAGTGCCTGAAATGCTGGTTCCTGGTATTTAGGAAGTTGTGACAGGAGAAATGTCACCCTTGCCTTTTCTTGTCTTTCCTTCACTAGCTGTCAGGAACAGGTTACTGCTTTAACAGGTAAGAGTCTCACTAAGAGTCTTTCTTTGGTTCAAAGTGAACTGTAATCACATAGGTGATCACATCAACATCCCTAAACTAATAATGGCATTGAAATATAATACTTGGTGTTACTTGCTTTCATAGGAGAAATGTCAAAGAAGCAGAAATTCAGGAAAGAATCTTTTCTACACACATCTTTCCATGATAGCTACTGCATCTTGATTAGTAAATAACTGCACAACCTGGAGTCAAGGAAGCACAGAGAGAAAGTTAAGAGATAAAGCTTTATTTCCTAGAAATCCATATTGCAGTGCTCTCAGTCTTTGTAGGACTTCTGCTGTGCAGTTTGCTGCAGCCCTGCTGACTCGTGTCAGGGCTTTGCAATGCAGCAGCCCTTCCTTTGTTCTCCCTACCTCATCTGTCACTTTGTTCAGTTTGTTAATTAAGCAGAAGTATGGTCAGAGAGAGCTTTTTAAAGCATCCTGCAAACCACCCTCACCACTTGAGTCATATATAACAAGAATAGGAAAGGCAACAGTTTCTCCCCAGTCCTTACCCTGGGAGCAAAGCATTGTTATATACACCTAGGAGTAGACTTGGAGGTAGGTTTCCCATGATATCTGCCAAATATGACAGGCATATGTGCTTTCTCACAGTGGCCAAGTCTGAGCTAATAAGACCTGCTGAGAAGCCCCATAATAGTTCGGTATCTCTCCAGCACAAATAGAAGAGCTGACTGACTCACACAACCAAACTGATACTAGCTCTTCATCCTCATTACTGCTGTCAACATGGAAAAAGTTTCAAATACAAGACTCAGACCCAGACAGGAAGAACAACGTGCCTTTCTCATTGGAAGACAGGTAGAGAACAGGCATGGAAAAAGGGATAGAAGCCCAGAAGCCCTGGTCAAGCATGCTTCTAACACCGGAGACTTGTTCTAATAAGCAGAATATTCTTCAGTACACTCTGCCCTTTGGCCATGAGGCCCTCAGAGCCTACAGGCTGAAGACAGGTATTTAACCTTTGTTATGCCTGGCTTGGCATGGCTTCTGCCTCAGCAGGGGGACAAGTAGGCACAGAGGTCAACTGGCCTGCATAATGTGGCATTTAACAAACCATTAGCAGACTTGGTGAAGGGATATGTTCTTGTCAGCAAACACACTTCCTTCCTTCTGTGAAGATCCAAACTGTGCCAAAGTCAAGAATATACTAAAAACAACAGAAATCTTTCCACTTATTCCCTGTGTTCTGGAGATTTCCATTTTTGCAATTAACATAAGACAAAGAAACAGTTGTGGTGGTAATAAAGGAAATAAAAAGTGATTTTTGCTTCCTCATCCTCTTGCTGAACAGATTTTTACTACTCCTCGTTTCTTTCTGTTCCAACTGCTGGCACCTCCATAGAGTGTCTGCTTTGAATCATTTTTTGGTATAAACAGAGGAAGCTGAAGCATCTCAGAGAAATGAACATGGTGTAACAAAATAACAGCAGTTAATGGTGTTAGCAAAAGCAATGGTCTTATCAAATTTTCACTTCTCTCCAGCAGGATCAGGAGATGTTAAAACTCAATGGAATCACATATATAGAATAATTCAGGAAAGGGGACATATGGAGGTCATGTAGTTCAATTTAGGGGAAGGTCAACTATGTATGATCAAAATCCATATTCTTTAGATTTGTTTTTCAAGATATTTGAGTCTCAAAAGGGAAATAAAAATTTTATAAGGTGCCTACATATATTTGAGTTTACTCTGAGTTTATTAAATTAGAGGCTAGATGGTGAGGTTTTCTGCAACAACAGATTAGAGAGAGTAACTCAGAAGGGCTCTTACGGTTCTAGTCCCTGCAACTCAAAGAAGGAAGCAAGTGACAACTTGCATCTTGAAAAAAACTGCGGGAAGAGACCTGTTGTGCCTAAATGATTATAGTTACCCAGGTCACTTCTATTCTCTTAATTTCATTTTTTCTCCCATAAGAGTGATAAATTAGGCACCTTAACTATGTGGTGTGAATTCGACCCTGAGAAAGACCTGAGCCTGACAGGTTTGGTTTATAATTCACGATGATTCTTCTCATGCAGACCTGGGAGCTAGCACCTATTCCTTCTTTCCAAAGACTACAATGTGGAGCTGAGGGATACCTTAAACTGGAAAGCCTGAGAAAAACACTTACAAGGCCTTAACTATTTTAAAGAATCCCAAGGGTGTAAAATTTAAAACTTGTATCCATAGCAAGAGAACAGAATTAGCTTTTCTACCAAAAGAATTAGCTTTTCTTTCTCTAAGGTGAGGTGCCAGAGCTCAGATACTTGGCGAGGAACAACATCTTACAGTAATTAATTAGAAAGATACACTTATCTTATACCTGCATGTAATTTTGTGTAAAGTCATTGTAAACAGATAACTACTTGTCTTTAATGGCAACTCCTTGGATAACTTAATGGCTTTGAGATTAAAGAGGGTAGATTTAGATGAGATATTAGGAAGAAAATCTTTACCATGAGGGTGGCAAGACACTGGAACAGGTTGCCCAGAGAAGTTGTGGCTGCCCCATCTCTGGAAGTGTTCAAGGCCAGGTTGGATGGGGCTCTGGGCAACCAGAGGTTTAACAAGTCCAAATGCATTTTGGCCATAATAACTCCCTGCATTGCTACAGGCTGGGGACAGAGTGGTTGCACAGCGGCCAGGCACAAAGGGACCTGGGGGTGCTGGTCAACAGCTGAATGAACATGAGCCAGCAGTGTGCCCAGGTGGCCAAGAAGGCCAATGGCATCCTGGCCTCTATCAGGAATGGTGTGGCCAGCAGGACCAAGGAGGTCATTCTTTCTCTGTACTCGGCACTGGTGAGGCCTCACCTTGAGTGCTGTGTCCAGTTCTGGGCCCTAAGTTTAAGAAGGACATTGAGACACTTGAACTCATCCAGAGGAGGCAACAAGGCTGGTGAGGGGCTTGGAACACAAGCCCTATGAGGAATGGCTGAAGGAGCTGGGGTTGTTTAGCCTGGAAAAAAAGGAGGCTCAGGGGAGACCTCATCACTCTCTGCAACTCCCTGAAAGGTGGTTGTAGCCAGGCAGGAGTCGGTCTCTTCTCCCAGGCAATGACTGACAGAACAAGAGGACACAGTCTTAAGTTGTGCCAGGGGAAGTTTAGGCTGGACATTAGGATAAAATTCTTCACTGTGTTGTGAAGCTCTTCAAAGTGCTTGGGTACTGGAATGGGCTGCCCAGGGAGGTGGTAGAGTCACTGTCCCTGGAGGTGTTTAAAAGAAGATTGGACATGGCGCTCAGTACCATGGTTTAGTTGATAAGGTGGTGTTCAGTCATAGGTTGGACTTGATGATCACAAATGTTCTTGTCAACCTAGTTAATTCTGTGATTCTGGTCTAGTGGAAGGTGTTTCTGCCCATGGCAGGACGGTTGGAACTAGATCTTTTAAATCCAAAACATTGTGATTATATAATTTTACTTCCTACTGGAAAAACCATCTTCCTCCCCAATAAAAGACTATATATGCTTTATGGATTTCTAAGGCAGGGAAATTCTCCTGGCTTTTGTGAGAAATGTGGGACTCTGGGGCTCAGTTCAGTGGGAGGGTGTTGTATTTGGTTTGTTAGACTGATTTTCAGAGCTGAAGAGGGAGATCAATGACAGCAAGCTGAATGTTTACTGAACAGCTGCTTCTGAATCACTCAATGCGTGTTGATTTTGAAGATGCTGAACTCCCCTTTGGATGCAGGTTTGGCCTCTGCTGCAGAGACATCTAAGCAAGATGGAGCACATATTTAGTTCAGCAATGAAAGACAAGGACTGGTCTTACAGGAGAAGCAAGGACAAATCTCAATCACTAATACAGGGAATAAAGGCAGCCCTATAACATGAGGGCATTGAGGGACAGAATTTATATTTATACATTATAATTTTAAATATGTTCCTAAATAATGCACTTCTTCCATCTGTATTTGGAGGTACTTGAAGTTCATAAATGTGACTATTTTCAGTCCCAAATATATCATGAGCCCACAAGTTCTATCTCTAAGCAAATGGAGGAGCACTTCTTTTTTTGATGTGTAGTTTGTTGAGCAGTTCAAATCTGATTAACAAACAAGCTTTAATGGGATTTAGAAATTAGTCATTTGTCCTCTAATTTTTCTCCTCTAGGAGTTTATTGCAAAAAGTGTTCTCAGAGAATAACCAACATATCATTTACAAGCAATTTTAAAAAAGAAAATTTCAGCTGAGAAAATTCCACACTGTTGTAAAATCTACTAATGGTCACATATCTCTCTTGCTCTCAGAAAACTTGGCTTCAATTATTTCATCACCAGAATGAGGGATCTCAAAGCTGTACCCTCCTGGCAAATGCCCTGGCTCCCAGAAACAGGGCAGGCTGGGTGCAAAGGTAGTGAAATCTGCTATACCAGGAGCAGGGAAACCTTCCACTAGACCTGGTTGTTGCTCAGGGCCCACCCAACCTGGCCTTGAACACTCCCAGGGATGGAGTTGGTTAGGGAAGGGAGAGAACTGGCACTTCTCCCTATCCTCTTCTTCTGAAAAGGGAAGAAAGTTGGAACATTTAATCTACTCTGCAGTAGTAAAGAAAATTGACTAAGACCTGTGGTCTGGCCACAAAACTGTGGTGTAAATCCATGGAGCAAGAACAGGGTGGTCTCACCTGTGTTGTCTATTGAGAGCAGTCACTGGTTTATGCTATTCCCCTTGTGACATCCAGGCATCACCCAAAAGAATTTTAGAGGTACTCATCAAAACTATTTCAGAGAAATTAGTAACAGATAGACATTATGGCCAAATTCCTGGCTGTGCTTGACAGAATTCCTGGGCCCAGTGTGGTTTACCCTTCATTGACAAAGAGGCTGACACTCAGAGCATCCTGTTCCCCAAGCAACAGAGACCTAAATTTATAAAGTTTGAGAAACTCCATCAACATTTGTAGGCCATAACAAGGGAAAAATAAACTTCCTGGTACACTTGTGTATTAGGACTTATACTGAAGAGAGAATATGTGTATGGAGGCATTAATTCCTAACCCAAAATTCTAGCAGTGGCTAGAAAACAGAAATGTTAGTCAAAAAGAAGGCTCCTCCTCAAAGTTTATTATTTTATTTAGCTCTGTAGCTTTTTCATCATTGAATCTCATTTGGCAAGAAGTGCCTTCTCACAGATGTACATTTTATAATAGGCATTTCAAGGATCCAAGGACTAAAGGAAAACATTTCTGTCTTAAGTGCACTCATGTCTCAAATGACCAGTCAGCATATGTAGACAGAATATTCAGTTACTGTAATTTAGTACACTAGAACAGAGAGTACTGAGAAGCAAAAGTCAATAAGAATATTTAATAAACAGAAGCAGAACAGGAAGACTACACTGAATTATCGCCAACTTGTTATCCTTACGGGTCCTATTCTATCCAATTTACTCTCCTTAAAAACTAATTTTCCTTTATTTCAGTCAGGCACTCAACCTTCTCCACTATTCACAACAATTGCCTCTTCAGAAAATAGACAGGGGAAATACAGAAAAACATAGGCTGAAGAGGAATAATGTAGCTGAAGCAAAGGCTGCAATTGCAGAAGAAGAGATAGAGCCACTCATCCTTAGACCAGGGGCTGCTGCTGGAAGCTTTTTGAGGCTCTGTATTTTGCACAATTTACTAATGGGTTCATAGCAAAGTGACCTATCTCATCCCTTTCCTTTTTTTTTTTTATTTTGTAATTGGCCTTTCTTTAAGAAGATTGCTATTGTGCTAATTGTTTTAAGCTGGGAAGGACCAGAAAAGACTATTTAAAAAAAAAAAAAAAAAAAAAAAAAGAAAAAAAAGAAANAAAAAAAACGGAAAAAAAGGAAAAAGAAACTAAATTATCCACCCCAAAAAAAAGGAATAACATTTTGGGTCCATCCTGTGAGCTCACTAGCACAGTGTCAGCCTTACTCAGTTCCTTGACTTCCATGTTCTCCCCAGGGAGTCAAAGTTCATAACAGATGAGAACAAGGGATCTTACCAGTAATTGCAGTGGGGGTTTCTGATCTCAATGACAGCATGGGGGGTCATGAAACAGACCTTAGGACCCATCTGTTAAATCTGGGTTTGGGTTAGAAAAGCAGACAGTAGTACTATGAATTCAACAACCCTTTATCTCCTAGATGCCTGACTTGCTTCCCCTGTGGAATTGCTCACCTCTGCCTCTGGGAGGCTGCTCAGACATCTGTGCTGCAAAAAACCACTCTGCAAGGTTGAAACACCAGACAGAAACATCAGAGCAACATTCCTTTGCTCACCTAAAGACCCAGACAGCCAGGTCGTTTCTGCTGCTGCCCTGGAGTGTTCAGTAAATTTAACCACTCACATATTCTTACCCTCCACAGCACCTTTATATATATTCAGAAAAAAAAAAATGTTTTATGCAAAAAGTCAGTCCCAGGATTAAAACTAACTACTTAAAAATGCATGGATCTAACTCAACCATGCATTTAAACCCCCAGTAAGGAACTGCATGGACAAATTATTTTTACTGACAACTGTCACTGAATTAATTTGAATTGCTATAAAGCCAGAGGCTGAACAATGGGTTGAAGCATTTTTTTATAGATACATATAGAATGAGCTCCCCCTCAAAGTGGACTTCTGGTCACCTCAGAGAGAAAAAAGAATTTTTCTTTGAAAGAGAAGTACCATATTCAAGTCCTGTGTGTTGGATAGACAGTAGTGAATCCTAATTTTGCTGTCTCAAGGAGTCCTCTAAGGACTGCCCCTCCAGTGTGTGAATTTTTCCATTTCCAGCAGCTGTGCTGCTACCTCTGTGGAAATAAGGACCTGGATTTCTGAGTGCCTTCTAATTAGAAGTTCAGTGTCGACGTTTTCTGCCTGGTGGTGCAAGTTTTATGCATTCAGGTAAATACATAAAATTGCCCATTTTGGAGGTTGCAGTCTTTTCCTCTTGCTGTCCATTTGTCTCCTGTAGTAGGAATTAATCCCAGGACTCCATACTAAAGAAAGCAAAGACAGCTCTTCATTCTACATTAGCTGACATTACCCAACACCTCATGACCTGCCAGTGAAGAACCAGCAATAAGGGCATTTTTGCAAAGTGAGTTTGAGAATATTTTATACCCTGGGCTAAATGTCAGAAGAGTGTTCTGCATCGTGAGACTTCATGTGGTGTAGAGGGAGGGGATTTAATTATTCATAAGTGCTTTTAAAAAGATCTACCACTTCTGCCTGCAGCAGTTCAGTGAGGTCCACGGGCTCAGGAAGAGAAGGCATGAACCTCCAAAAGAGACAGATCCTAGGGCAGCCCTGAGTTTCCAGCTGTGCAGTCACTGCTCAAGGAGAAATGTGAAATCCTGTGCTATGTAGACAGAGCCTATCCATTTGCATTTGTGTGTAGGGAGATGTGAGGACTGAGATGAAAAATATGTGTGATAACAAAACCTCTACTTTCCCCTGACCCACTTCAGCTCCCCATGTTGAGGTGCCCTTGCACAATAAATGTGTTTTCTTCACCCACCCTCTCCCTTCTATGTCTCTCTTTCTTTCCTTGCCTTTCATATGAACCACAACATTTCCCATTACTTTTCCCTGAGTTCTCACAGAGGTTTTTGTAACCTGTTGCCCTGACTGACCTGAGCTGGAAAGTGAGCTTTGCGATACTTCATGACACTGACATGGAGAAATGAGCAAACCCAGCTCACACCAAATTGCACTTTCACCCCAAGAGCAAACTTATCACAGATTATTTTCTTTCCTTTTTCCAACCTTTGCCTTTTTATTAACTCTGGTCAAAACCCCACCCATGCAGCAGCCAGTCCAAGCACACATGTAACACTGAGGTGCACCTTCTCATATCCAAGACAATTTCACACTGCAGTTTTGCTGTAAAGGGAACACTCATCTTTTGTGGTTCAAGGCTTTGTTTGACACCAGTGAAGTTGGCTTCAGAAAAAAGTCAGCCTCATGGATCTGAAATTTATGGTTGCACTGTGATAATCAGCAGCACTGACAATTTTCTCAGTGGTTTGTTGTGGAAATCTGCACTCTAATGCTCAAGTGGTATGGGTAGACAACAGCTTTTAAATAAATCCAGACATAATAGTATGAGACAGTTATTGGTTAAAGAGCATCTGCTCTCAATACATAACCCTTATTACCTCTAATAGGACATACACATGCACACATGATTATAGAGAAGATACATCATGCCAGGACCAACAGGTTTCATCTGCTGTTGTCAGGCTTGAAGCTTTTCAAATTTAGCTGCAATAGGACAGAGCTCTCCACGAAACAAAATTAACCCAACTCTCTGTGTCCCTCTGCTATCAAGCATTTTCTTGTCAGAGGATAAGCACAGGGGTGCTCGGCTGTGCCCAGTGGGATCAGGGATATTAGTTGGGCCAAACAGATCAATAAATTACATATTATCAGTCATCCTATAAGTGGAGCAAAGAGCAGGTATGCTTATCTTTACAATGAAGAACTATCTGTATCATACAGAGGCCTAGTCGCCCATGGCTCATCACCACTATTGTCTTAGGAGGGGCAAATCCAAGTCACTTCATACAAAAAAGAAGGAAAGAAGCTCCTCACAAGCCACTCTCTAAGAAACATTATGTCTCCATTCCCTAACAGTGGGATTAATGGGAAGAAACCCTTAGCTTCAGTCAGGTTAGGATTTGGTGTGTACTAAAGCCATCTAATGAGCAAAAGAGAGATTGTTTTGCAAGTGGCAGAAATCCACTTTTAAAGGTCTGCCATGTTTCCACTTGCTGGGTGTAATTGGCTGCACCTCCAGTCTGAGGTATCTGCTGCCACCTCATTTCTGCAGAAGAGTCATAGAACTGCACTTGACAGACATGATAATTGGCATAACAGCTTTCATTTTATGAACATTACATTAAGAAGGAGGAAAATCTTACATGGACTTGAAACCCCCTTCACTAGCACAGGTTTTATAGGCAGCAAAGTTGTGTATCATTGCTTTCTGAGGTTCAAACTTTCAAATTTTTGTTGTTTTCCTTTCTTATTAGATCTTTAGAATTTGGGATCTGTTCTAGAAGGAAATTTAGGTTTTGCTGGAGGAGGATTCTACCGTCACATTCCAGACAACAATGAAACATCTTGAGTTGCTTGTAAAAAGGCAAATTAAATATTGCTCTGCCTCTGAAAGAAAGTCTACCTTTGCTTTGAAAGGCTGACCTAAATTGAAGAATGCAAAAAAGGAGAGAAATACCTATCAGTAAATACTGAGAAATCTGAGCAGTTGTTTGTACTGTGATAAAACTGTCAAAATAATGACTTTGATAATATCTTCCTTTTTTTCCTCATATCATACCTTTTCATATTTAGGAGTCAGAGAAAGACTGTAATTCTGTGGCTTTACTTACCTAAAGATCTTGAACTTTGTTTTATACTGTAGTGCAGGGAAACTAAATTCACTTAAAAGACTGTCATCAGAGAATGAGGATCACAGTGCATTTAATCAATTTTTGATATAATCAGACTAGATGTAAGCCCCCTTTCCTAATCCCACAAGGCTTTAGTAAAAACTTTTTCTGAGTCAGCATAAGGCATACTGCATTGAAGCTTTAACAAACTAGAAACTTTATCTCTTAACCTCTCAGTGTCTGCATATGTCTGAAAGACTTTAATGATGGAACAGCTCTGATGCTGAGGGCCCAAATTTTCTTAGGCAGTTTCCAACACAGTAATGTTTGAACTAAAGAAAGACAGACACACACACAAGAATGAGTTAGACTTTCTGTAAACAATATTTTAACTATGCACAAGTGGAAATATAAATGTTCTCCTACAATAACAGACAACCTGACAGGTTTGTATTGGATAGGAGCTGAGATGTGCTCTGAAGAAATACAGATAGATGCAAACAAATTCCAGCCAACTGTGCATTGCTATATATTGATACAGACATATTTGCAAATTCATACACTTTATGAAGCCAGGCACAGCATTATTATTGCTTGCTTGCAACAGAAAATAATAAATGCCAGTACATGTAGGTACATAAAGCATAAACAAATGTGCACTTTGGAGGGTTATATTCTGACTCCTTCTTATAATCCTTCATTTTAACAATAATTAACTGAAGAAAAATCTTTATGTTGCATCCAATCTCTGGCTGTCTCCAGTTCTTATCCAGGTGAAGTCATCTTGCAAAATTATGAGCACCTTTTGCAAAAGCCTTAAGAGAGTAAGTGACTTTACTGCCACTCTCAGAAGGGGTTTAGCCTCTCAGCCTTAATGGTATTACAGTTCTCACAAAACCTCCAAGCTGCCAGTCACTCTGAGCTCCATGGCTCCCTCTGTGATCCTCCATTCCATCAGCCCAAACCCTGACTGGCTCTCTCACATGCAGCATTTCAACATTTCAGTAATATTTGCAAGGTCCTTTGAGGACTGACCATGAACGATTGCCTTGAAAACATGGAAAGCCTTTTTCATTGTTCCAAAATAAAAGCAGTTTCATAACACCCCTTCCCACAATTTTCACACTAAAAGTCCTGTTTCTAATTTTATTATTTTCCCATTGAGAAACTATTTAATAATCCAAATTAGAACATTTTAATCTGTAAGAGATTTCCTTCTCTCCCTTAGGACAAAGACTTTCACTTTTAAGCATTCAAAAGGGTTTCACTTCCATATGTGATGTGCTGTCCCATAAGGAATACTTTAGTTTTTAAAATTTGAGATAGCCCAGGCTCCTCCCTGTTATTTTCCTTCACAGCACGAAAATTGTGGGGTTTTGCTCCCACTGAGGAAAGATTTTTCTCTGAACTGGACAAATGGCAATTCCAAACATACCAGTAACCCTTTCAGATTCAAACAAGTCACAGTGATTTTTAAGGGGTTTGCAATGATACCGGGATTGGATCCAAAAAGCATTTTACACTCATGTGTTCCTTCCAGAGAAGCAGTGAACCTTGGTTTCCTTGGATATGCCCAAAAGGACTTAACACCAGACAGTTTTTGAGGTGAAAATAGGGGGTATGGGTTCTTTGGTTATGTTTTTCTTGTTCTCCCATGAAAGGAAAGGATTCTTTAAAATCAGTCTTGAATACCTCTCAGGTGTTATTACCCATGTTTACCCTTGATTGCTCCATAAGAATAATAATCACAGAATCAAAAACTGTTTTGAGTTGTTGGGGACCTTAAAGATCATCTAATACCACTCAATTTATTGTTCCAGTTTTTTTATGCATATTCCACATTGTTTATGAGTAATCCTTCTGAGCAACAATTGGAATTTGAGCTTTGACAGTGGAAAGTCTCGTCTGCACTGTGCACTTGTTTCCAGAGGGGTAGAATGAGCTGCTTGTGGATGAGAAGTCCATGATGGAGCAAATTCTCCCAGCCCCTGATGCAGGTCACAGGATAATGGTAGGGAGGACATCATGAGGACTCCAGCAGAGGTTGTGTGGTCACCACAGCAAAGACACTACGACCCACTCCTGTTGGTCAGCTGAACTGCAATAAGCCAACAGTGACAGATATTTCCCTGGTCTCTGCTGATCTTTGGCTGCCTTGCTAAGCCTGGAGCTTGGTGTTTCTGGTAACACTCTCAGAGAGTGAGCAAAGGCACGTGAACTCCTCCAAAGAAGCATGCTGGATGCAGTCTTTAATTACTGCCCTGTTATTGCAGCTGGCTCTCCATTTCAGAAATGGTTACTCCAAGCTCTGCTTTTGTCCCTTGAACACATTCTAAATTAAAGTAAATCCAGTGAATCCAATCAGGTTAGTGTGTACAATTTGGAGAAGAATTTGGTCTATCTATTGCTCTTCTTTTATTTGTTTCTTCTTAATTTTTAATTAGAGGGTAAAAAATGAAACCTGTTTTTTATTAAATCCTTATTTATGAAAATTGCTTCGAACTATGCACGGAAAAGCACTGTGTGATTGTTCATTTTACCATGGTTATACATATTGTATTAAATTACATATGACACAGAGAATAGTCAGTAATTTTAAAAAAGGATTTTAAAAAAGGGGCACAGAAAATAAAATAAAAAATAATTGAACACCTCAAGAAAAAACCTAAAACTACCATGATGCTCAGACTTTATTTTCCTATACCATATATATCATACAACCTATATTAAAAAAAACCTGAAAGCACAACAGAGCTAAAGAATCGATAGATACAACACATTGCAGATATTCCAAACCAGAAATTTAAGAAATAAAATTCTTATGCAGCTTATCTTTCAGTTTAGAGAGACAGTCACTTATGTGGAAAATGTGACATCTTTCCTGACAACAATAAAGCAGATGCAGGTGCATGAACCAATTCACTGGCTGTTCCATGCACAAGGCTGGAAGATACTTAACAATCAGCTGTCTTCCAGGGCTGTCAAATCTTTGAGGATTTTTGCAGTTAGCTTTTCGTTTATGATTCTGCTTCTACATAGTTCACCTTGCACTGAAAATGATACAATAATCAGGGGAAGGGGGAAAGCAAACCCCAAGATATATGTATTAAAAAGGAACCACACTTATAACACCTCTATTGGTATAATTTTGATTTTCCATGATAAACATATAGGTAAAAGGCCTCTTTTTACTCTCAGTGCTGGTGACCAAAGCTGAAAGTCATTCAAGCAATTTGCAATTATAAATGCTTAATGGGTTGGTTTCTTCATGACCCATTACTTTTTATTAATTTATAATTTTGCTGCCTCAAATGTCAGAAAAAAAAACCCCAAACCTCTCTCTTTCCAATATTTAGATGTCAGCTGTATACTGTGCTGTCAAAAACTACTTATCACAGCAGGACAAAGGGTTAAGAACTTAGTGACAAAAGATACATGAAACCAGAGAATCAAACTGAATCCCTCCTTTGAAGAAAACTGGAGGATGTTGCTTTTTCTGGATGCCTCTTAGAAACACAGTTTGATATGATATTAACCAACATAGCTAAAAAGACAGAGGAAGACAGAAAACTACATGCAAAACAGGAATTCAGGCAGCATATGTTTGCTACCCAGGCTAGTGGAAGACTTTATTCATGATCTTAGTTAACACAAAAACATCACAACACACCAGCACTGAGCAGCATTCCAAGGAAACCTTACCCACCAATTTTCCCTGTGCAGGAAGAGCTGCCATAAAATTTGGATATATAAGGAAAGTCAAAACACCTCAGGGATGTGGCTGATCACTTGGAACCCTGGATATTAATGCCAATCAAGGTTTTTTCTGGTAATCTTCTCTATATTTCTGTTCCCTCCTTTAAAATACAATTAGTGTTTCCTATCTCCCTGAGAGTTGGAGATGCCTGTGAGGTGCTCAGATATTATAGAATGAAGATAATAAAAAAAAAAAAGGGGGGGGGGCTGTATCAGCTCTCTTGCACCCTGAGGGTGGCTTTCAGGATCAGCACTTTCCCTTGACTGTCACTCCAAGGGACCTCGGAGTCCTTCACAGGTCCCTCATTACACCTCAGTAATGATAGAAAAGAAATAATTTTTTCCTGGGCATATTTAGAGATATCCATATATTTAATCTGTCTTTTCTACATTTTCTCTACATCCTAGAGTGTCTCAGCACGGAATATACCTGTACTTGAATGCCTGTAAATCCATAAATCCAAATAAATTCCTCAATTGCAAATCCACATTAAAGCTGCTGGCAAATCTTAGACTTGAGTCTCCTTTCACTTGCAGTGGTTTCTCCATCCATTAGACTTACTCCTTCTTTACTACTGTGACGTAAAATGAGGTTTTCTTTTTCAGATCAGATCCTCTATGTGAGGAAATTCTATTTGCCTGAAAATTCTTATTGCCTGAGTCATATCAAGCAGCAGGTGAGACACCAGTTCAGTGCAAGAGAGGGACTTACAGCAGCTGATGACCAAAGCAATGGGTGTGGTTTTGTCTGCCACAAAGTAACTGAGAAAATTCCAGGGGTTTGTTCACCAGTGATATCATGGTGATACCACGGTGATGTCACTGCTGCACAAAGCACTCCTTATGCCTTGGGTGAGTGACATTGTCTTTGTCCCAGCTGTGGTGGCTGCTCCATGAGAACATCCTGAGTGAGCTGACTCCTGCTCTCCTTGGTGTCCTTTCTTGAGAAGGAGAACTAAGGAAAAAAATGGCCTGTTTGGAGTCCTGCCCAGATAATTGCTGTGCCCTGGTCAGGAGGCAAAGTCCCACAGATATGCAGAACCTTCTTAGGCAGTTCATGTCTGGTTGTGGAGGCTGCTGCTATCTCATGGATCCACTGAGGACCAGCCAGGATGAAATCAGCTACAGCGTGGTGAGCATTACGTAGGAAGATGTGACAGTTTTATCTCCATATGTCAATTGCTGAAGTGCAAGTTTCATAACAAGAGCAATTCCAATAAACTAGCGGGAAAAAGAAAATGTCAATGCTATCCAGATTAAATCTATGTAACTCTAGATGCTTCATGAAGATGAACTGATAATAAGCAGTGTAGATGCCACGAAAAACATGAAGCAAGTTGGCCAACTTTGAAAACTCAAGACTTTTTTATAACAAGTGAAACATGAAGTTTTTTGTTCACCTGTATATATATACATATATATGAAACTTGGCCAAAATTTTCTGGTTTTTTTCTTTACAGCTCCTACAAAAAATCAGCTATTGCAGAATGTCACTGGTGAAAATACGAGCATATGTATGAAATTGATTTAATGCCATCTAAAGAAACATTAATCTAGCTGCAAATTTTCACTGCAGGGACATGGTGCAGTAAATTTCTGCTAGTCTAACACTGGAGTTGATATTGCATGATATATGACACTTTCGTTTGCAAAAGAAAAGAAAACTTTTCTTCAAAACCTTAATTGACTCTCATATATTTCTGACTACAAATTGTACTGGATAATAAAGGCTATAAGAATAACAAGTATACCCATATTTTTCAAACACTCTGAAAGATATATAATTAAGCTACCAAGCTCACTGTATTCTCTTCATTCCCTTTATAATAACTGGGAGTTAACATTCTTAATTCACATTGATTTCCTTCATAGATTTTTTGGTTACTAACATACAAGCAGAACAAAAAGAAAAAGCCTGTGCTTCCAAGAAATCCTTCCAAGTGAAGTCAATAACCGGGCTGCCTCATGGGATGTTTTATAGTGATTCTAGGTAAGGAAAGGCCATGTGACTGCACTGTCACTCCTTAGCAAGAGTCCATTCTGGAGTGGTTTTCTTTTTCTGTACATATGTATATTTTACTGTGAAATTGTACAGTTAATGGAGTAACCACAGTGACTCCAGATGCTCCAGAGATATGCAGGGATAAGCATTTTATATAAAACTGTTCACAAAAAAAAAAAAGGTGTTCATCCTATTCTCTTTTAACTATATCAAGGTCAGAGCTTTAGATCAGTGGATTAGGACACAGTACTGCTCTTTCAGAGTCAGCAATCCACCAAGCAAACCTCACTGCTGGAAGGTGGTAGCCCATAGTAGGTGTGGTTAAAAACATCTTTGAAACCCTCTGTTAGATCTGTTTCCCTGACTGGTATGTAGATGATTTGTCTGCTCACTTGTACAGGCTAAGACATCAAGGGTAAATGCCTTTTCCTGCCTGATTCAGACCAAGCATCATTGATCTGAATTTGAATATTATGTCATTAGGCAATCTGAATGGCGGCATGTCCCTATTTCCTTTGGCAGAGTTATTTTTCTTACTGTAGGAAAGAATTGTTCCTTCCTGCATTGTTTTCCTTTTTAGCAAAGCCAAGAAACAAGAAGCATCTGCAGGACCAGCCACTCATGGTAGAAGGTTCTTAACATCTTCAGAAACTGTACTGACCTTTTGGTCTGAGCTTGCTTTAGATTCCAGTGACAGTGTAGCTAATACCCCTTACACACACTACCTTTCTGATTTCTACCAGTATTTCCACTGTTCCAACATGAATTCTCCTTTTGCCTTTCTCTACAGATGTGTGCACATACACACACACTCCAGATGCCTAAACAAACAGATGAGCTATGCTTACAGACAGCTGAGCTTGCAACAGGGCATGCTTTGTTCACAAAATCATAGTATGGTTTGGTTTGGAAGGGACTTTAAAGGACTCTGAAGACTGAAAAAGTGAATTCTAAGTCACAGTTCACATTTTAAAGTGAAAAAAAAGAAAAAAATCAAAAAATCAAAAAAACCCCCGACTGATTATTTTGGAAATAAAATGTTTCAATTAACTTATTTCTTCATCAACATTTGCTATTTTGAGTCCCCTGAGAGTCTTGTGTTCTTTCAAAAGAATTAATAATATAGCATTTTTGCTTACACCTCGCAAATTTTTGTTCCCTTTTGTTGTCCACAGAACATATGTTTGTTAATGGTTTCCATTAACCCATTAGTAGCTTTAACCATTAACTCTTTCCAAGCCCTTTTTTAATTTTTTAACTTTGCACAAGAACATAAAACACATCAGTAGCCAGAGTTTTTATCAGAAGTCTGGAATTCCTCATGGCGGACAGAACCCACAGCATAATCAACGTTGGAAAAGAACTTTGAAGGCCACCTGGTTCAATGCCTTTCTCAAAGAAAGGCCAGCTAAAATTAGGTTGTTCAACACCTCATCCATCTGATATTTTAACTGACTAAGGTGAGATTTCAGAGCCTCCCTGGGCTCCCTCAGCCTATGCTCACCAGGCAAGTGCTCCATCCCCAGCCCTGTCCATGGTGCTTTGCTGACCTCCTGCACTTTGAATGTCTTTCTAGCCAAGGGGAGTCCAGTGCTGGACACAGCACTGCAGATGTGGGCAAAGAAGTAAAAACTAGAACAGCCCTTCTGCAGTCTCATCCTTTTCAATTTGCATCCTACATAGCAGCAGGTGAAGGTGCACAGAGGCTTCCAGTCTCAGCTTTTCACCCTGACTGCTCAGGTCCTGTGTGTGCATTTGCTGTGACAAGTGACCCTCATATTTCTGGCAGTAGAAGTTGTCAGCTTTCCAGTATTGCAGTTTTTTTAGGTCTTAGGACTATCAGTCTGTCAATGCCATGGGCTGCTGACCTAACAGGATTGTCAGCAGATATCCCCACTGAATCCCTCCCCATCGTTGTGACTTTCTAACACATTTTTTCTGGCTTCAGGATGCTAAACTGAGCTGCAGAACACTTCCCCAGATAACAAGGCTAACAATGACAGAAACAATAGCAGCAGAAGCAAAAAAGACTCATGCCATCAGTCAGGGAGGAAATTAGGACACTGAGGTTGGGAACTAGGGGTAAGTGGGAATGCTGGAACTGACAGGAAAGTAGATTGAGTTTGAAAAGATTTTTTAGGTCTGTATACAAGAAGACTCAAGAATATCCCACCTGAGGCTATCTGTGAGCTCACCTTCTGAGATGGCTTCATCCTCAGCACAAGAGAGAATGCTTTTTGAAAGCCAAGACAGTACATACACAAGAAATCCACAATTACACAGCCAAGTGGAATCAGGCTTAGAGAAAAAGAAACATATATTTTTTAGACTATCCAAAAGAATTGCTTCAACTTAGATGTAAGCCAGCACAATATAGGTACTAAACAATGATTAAAACTGAGTTACAACTGCAATAGACTGATTGGTTATCTATAAGTCAAATTTCAGTTTCTCCAGGAGACACATCTGTAATCTCAGTGTGGCACAGGTGGAAGTATGGGGATTTCTGAAAATGTGATTTGGGGATTATTTTAAGCTTTTTCTTTCCAAGTTGTAGTATCTTGGCCCCTGCCTGGACAAGGAAAGGAAAATGATTCTTTCAGAGGCTTTTTTTTTCACACTGAGATTTGATCTTCCTCTAACAGCATGCTACTGCGTGCTATGCATAATGCCAGCAAGCAACGTGATCATCTGGAAGCAGGAGATCAGAATTATTTTTCTTACTCTGATAGTGATTTGGGATTAGACCTTGAGTAAATTATTATTTTATCCCTCTGAGCATGTCTGGCAGAGAGGCTGTGGATTCTCCATCCCTGGAGTTGTCCAAGGACAAGCTGAATGGGGCTTTGAGTAATCTAGTCTAGTGGAAGGTGTCCCTGCTCATGGCAGGGGGTTGGAACAAGATGATTTGTAATGTCATTTCCAACTCAAACCATTCTGTGACTCTACATTTCTATTACTGTCTTCTACAGTTTTCTATTTTGCTATGTAAGCAACAGACTTGTGCTAGCTCCAAGGATTTACAGCAGATCTGGCTTTGATCTGAGATCTAGATTATTACAATATAGCTGTACCACAGCATCTATGTTTGCCCTAAGCCTGGCATCACCCTGTTTTTCTTACATACTGCAGTGTTCCTCATGATGGAGGGGTTTCAGACTCCACACAAGCGTGGCAGCGTACATGGCAAAAGCCACAGCCCCACAGGCTCAAGACTGGTGGGCACAGCCTGAGGTTGCCACAGTCTGAGGCATTCCCCGTGCTCAGGGTGAGTTTTTGGTTCACCCCCCCCCAGTGTCCCTTGTACCTTGGTTTACATGTTTCAGTTTATTGGTTGGTTGCTACATTACCTAATGTTCTGTATAAGGTTATGTTCTGGAAACTTCATTGCAGTTTGGTTCTCTATTGGTTATATGTTAATCCTTGTGCCCCAACTGGTTACTTTCCCCTGCTTGTATCCCTATAAATCCCCTGCTGTCCCTAAGACCTAGCGTTTGGTTGCTGAAGCCTTCAGCTCTCCTGGATCCCTGTGCCACCTCTCCTGGACCCTGGACCCTCTCCTGCCTTCCCTGCTGCTTCTCCTGGGAAATAAAAGACCTGGAAATCACACCAGGGCCCTTCTCTCACGTCTTTGTCCTTGCCTGCGCCTTCACCATCAGCCCAGGGCTCTCTCTCACCCAGAGGAGCCAGCACTAAAAGAGCTGCCGGAGGACACCCTGCATTTGGGGAAACTGCAAACCCCAGTAAACCAGGGTCACTCCCAGAATAACGCTGAGTGGCCTTGAGCAGGCCCCTGGAGCCAGCGTTACACAAGCACTTTCCTTCTTTACCCAATATATCTTCATTTTCCAACAGTCTTTTCCTTGGAGTGAAAGTAAAAATTCTCCACTAGTTGAAAATGGATCCTAGTTTTTCACTGCTGATTTATGCACAAGCTGCCTGGTCAGTGCTCAGTAGGCTTCTTGACATTTTAGTAGAGTAGATGAATTTCGAATCATCTGATCCCCATTTGTGCTTTTAATTCCCAATCTGTCTCTTTGGCTGCATCCTGATTAATGAAATAAACAGAACAGCACAGAACTGGGGCCCCAGCATTTTTATTTCCCTGTATACTGTCCTCCATTTTCATAGGCAGTGGTCAGGCTGGTCCAGAGAAATGAGTGAACCAAGAAGCAGTTAGGATGTAGAAGTGTGTTGGAGAAGGGAATTTAGCCACACACCTCCAATATGCAGTGTGCACACTCTCCCCATGGCCAGTGTGTTATTGGAGACATAACCTTCTATACTTCACCTGGCTTGGATTTTGAATTGCATCCTTAAAGCATTCTAAGAATGCTGCTGCCTAATTTTGACATCCATAAAAGATTTCCACATGAGGGAAAGGCTTCTTAGCACTCACATTTGGGAGATAAAACCCTTTCCAAAAATAACATACAATCTTTAATAGCACAAGAGATGAATGACCAGTGCACTTTCCATAGAAATTTTGCTTTCAGATCCTCTAGGTCTGTCTGAAAAAATCCCTTGGTCTCTAAGAGATCTGTCCTGTCATGAAATGGAGACTGTCACAGAAAGAACCTTGAGGAAAGCATGATGCAAAAGCAAAATAAAATTATTGCTGTACAGCCTTTATATGTTAGGGATTTTTATAAGAAAAGGTGGTGAGAGGCAGGACCAGCATGTAACATAGTACAGAAAATATTTGCATAGACTTTACACCTCTTTTGAGATTTCCTTATCTAAATACAGAGGCAAGAAAGAAGATCTAGGCCTAGACAATCAAACATCAACAATAAAACCCATTTACTGGGGGAAATTTTGCATTTTGTTTTTCACTCTCCCAACCTTTTCTTAATAAAACTTCAGACTACAAAAGCACAATAAGTACAGATAGCACATTAAAAATGCGTCTCCACGTCAGAAAATTATGTTCTTAATGCAATTTTGGATTCCCACCTGCTTTTACAATGATACACTGAATAGCTGTTTTGTGCTGAATCTATTGTACAAACTATTAAAAAGCCAATAAATCCAAATTACATATTAAAATATGAATTGAGTTTAGAAACTAAAACCAGATTAAGGGGAAAAATTTCTCTTTTTTTCTTAAACTATCTTAAAGCCTTTACTGACATTCATTCTCTTTTCTCTGTTGATTTTACTGACAGACAATTTTGATAGGTTCTCTTTTTTACCAGGTTTCAATATTTCATGACAGTTGGCAATCCAGTGTTGACATAGTGATAGGATTTGATATGACCCCCAATACTTAAAAGCCAACTTTATTTTGGAAGCAATAGCTGCCAACACTTTAAATAGATGTGCAGTCCTGATATATTACGCCTTTCTTGTATGAGAGCAAAATATGATGTGAGGTGAACCACCAAAATTTTTGTCTTGTTTTCCCTCGAATAAAAGTCCCCAAGGGAACAACTTTCTTTTTCTCTCTTTCCCATGTATTTATTTATGCATTTCCCCAGTGCTACTACAGGAATACAAACATCAGGAGTTGCAGCACAGATGAAAAAGATATCAGGTGACCTGTGAGGAGACACAGGAAGTTTTGGGGTGTTACACAGTAACAGAATATTAGTTATAGAATTATTCACAATAACTGGATTCCATTTAAGACCCTTACACACCTGACCTGACAAAAACAGCTATTATTGCACATCAGCCCTATCTCTATGGTAATACCTTCTATTTGGTTATCAGAGATAACTCCTCTTGTTTAGCACACCCTGCTTCAGGTCTCTTTCATAAAGTAGGGAAAATGCAGTTATGCCCATTTTGTGCACAGGAGGTGGGCACAGAAATACTGCAGTGACTTATATGCAAAGTCTGTGCCCCAGACGTGAATCACACTCCAAAATCTAAATTGAAACACTACTGTAATTTCCGTCTCTATTCCACTAAACTAAATTTGCTTAAACTAATGTAGCAGCAGATGTTCTGTGCACAAGAGTAGTGTTGCATTAAGGGTTTCCCCTTTGCTAGTCACAGACTACTAGAGAAAGGGGAGGGAATCACCTGAGCTAACTTGAGTGATCTATACTACAGATGTGTACTATGTCTGATCATGGCAGTGCCTTTTGAGATATCCTAGAGTATCACAGTCTGACTTTTAGCATCTGGTCTTGAAGACTTTCAGTCTGTGAAGTTGTTAAGGTCCGGTTTTATTAGGGGTTATTTGGACATTTCTCTGCCTGAATTAAGGTGCAAACGAGACCATATGGCAGTCAATAATATAGGTTTTATTTGATAGTAAATATAAGAGAGAAAGAGAAGGGAGAAATAGGAAAAGAGGTGGGGGGACAGAGAGTGACAGAGAAAGAAAATATCACCACTCTGTGGATCCCAACGATGTTGTGTTGATCCTCTCCAGCAGGTCTTCTTGATGGTGAAAGTCCCCCAAGGGAGTGTAGAATTCCCTGGGTTTATATACTCTCCAGCCGGGTGGCAATGCCCGGGCATGTTCCCCTGGGGAGGGGGGAGTCTTTCCCAGCACCCTGGGTCTGTGGCTGTGTCTGGACATGTCCCTTCCAGGGAAGGCTTTCACAGAACCCTGGCCCATGGCAGTGTCCGGGCATGTCTGCCTCGGGGAGGGGGGTTATCAGCACTGGCCTTTTGTGGATGCATACCTTCCCTCAGCCTGAGATAGCTGAACAATAGTTTTTCTCTTTATTTAATCAAGAGTCTGACTTCCAGTCCAGAGTTTCAGTCTTCCAGGAGGCTTCTCTTTGGTTGTAGTTTCTTAATGAAAAAAAAAAACTTTATATCCGTGTTTGAGGCATGAACTTTTCAGTCTCTGACAGACGTACAGTCTCATTGCAGACTTCCTTGTGAAGTTGTTTGAACACCTCAAGCCATCTCAGGTGGCACTAGAATCCTGTTTGTAGGCAGCTGAATCAAGCATCAGTTTGAATCCTGTCAGCCCCAATGCATTTACTTGGTGCAGAGAGTCACACAAGGAAACAATGCCTTTCACACCTGGCTAGTCCTGTTTCTTTTAAAGCCACATTCACTGATCACTCTTTCCTTGGTCAGCAATTTCCTCCTCCAGTAATCTTCTAATATTCCTCTTTGCATTGCTGTAAAGGTAATCCCCAACAAGTTAAAACCCCTCATTTTTATGATTTTATGATATGTCCATTTGGAGGAGGTCAGGAGAAGGAGTTCTGATGTGTATTATTAGTAACTGGCAATTTAATTTTTCAGCTGCTTTACCTCCTTTAGCAACTCTTGCCTTAAGTTTAAGGCAGCTGCTCTGGGAGATGTTCAGTTGTAGGATTATAACCTGACTTTGAGCAGGAGGTTTAAGTACACAATGTGAGTCACTTGATTGATGGCTCATTTGATCAGCTGTGCAGTCAGGGTCCTTGCTCTGCTGCAAACCTGACTGCACAGTCAATACCGCAGCATCCCTGGCTGGCAGGAGGACTCAGGGTCAGTAGCTGTACGATCATAAAATCTGCATCAGTGTAGAACTGGTACCTTGCCTATGTCTCCCCCTCGGCTGCCTCTCATTTTTCCTGTGAGAGGTCCAGGTCTGGGGTCTTCCTTCTTGTCCTCCATTCTTTTGCTCATGCCAGTCTGTCACCCTGTCCATTGCAAGAATTCGTGTGACTCTTGTCTCCAGTTGGCTGCTCCATTTTCACAGGAGTGAATTTAACCCTAGAGAAAATCCCTGAACATGAACATAATGGACAGTGAAAATATCACCAGTGAGAGTTGGTCTACTTCTATTGATTGGTTTGGTTCTTGATGAAAGAAAACTGTCTGGAAAAGTTATGTCCTTTCTGTTTTTCAAACGGTAAAATGTACTGTTCAAAAAAAGTGACACATGAATCACACAGACAACTCAGCTATCAAGGGAACCATGGTGCCTCAAGGGAAGGAAATACAGATGAGGACACCAACCTGAGGAAGAGAGAAAAGCTCAGGACTATCTTCCCATGATCCACCACAGCAGCTTACATAGACACAATTCAATGTCAAACCTGAAAGGAGGGTGTAGTGAGAAGGGTGTTGGTCTCTTTTCCCAGGTAACAAGTGACAGAACAAGAGGAAATGGCCTCAAGTTTTGCCAGGGGAGATTTAGATTAGATATTAAGAAAAATTTCTTCATGAAAAGGGTTGTCGAGCACTGGAACATATCCAGGTAAAAGAGGTGGAGTCACCATCCCCGGAACTGTTCAAAAAAACTTTTGAATATGGCACTTGAGGACACTTTAGTGGTTAACATGGNAAAGGGTTGTCGAGCACTGGAACATATCCAGGTAAAAGAGGTGGAGTCACCATCCCCGGAACTGTTCAAAAAAACTTTTGAATATGGCACTTGAGGACACTTTAGTGGTTAACATGGTGGTGGTGCTGGGGTGATGGTTGGACTTGATCTTAGAGGCCTTTTCCAACCTTAATGATTCTGTGATTCTATGAAATATCTCTGAACTGCAATAATTTGAATATTTGTTAAAATAAAATATTTGAATGTGAGGTGGATGGACTTGAAAGGCGAAGTTCCATTTCTACTCAGACAAATTCTCTTCAACGGTCTGTTCTCTGGCCTCCTAGCTCCCTGATCCCACCAGCAGATTCTGTGGGTGTCGTGGTTTGAACTCTGGCCAAATGCCAAAGCCCCTACGAAAGCCGCTCTCTCCCCTCTGCACTGTGGCACTTTTTTTGCATGAATCCTTTGTTTTTCCTCTTGGCAAGCAGCCCGCCCACTCTGCCCACTGTTCCTTCCAAGGCCAGGCTGGTCTGAACTTAGGGTGGAGGTGAAACAAGGCTTTCTTTTACCACAAATTACTCCCTCAGTCCCCGGGAGCAAAGGCCTCATTTTTCACGTCAACCCCCACCAGAACAAAGTCCCTCCTCTAGGAGCCCACCCCTCCTGCTCCATCATAGGGTGGATCTCAGCTCCTTCTCTGGATCCTCAGAGTGCAGGGGAACGCTGCATTAGTACAGTCCTTACCATAGGCTGTGTAGTCCTTACCACAGGCGGAGTAGATGTCTCTTAACTTCGATGTTTGAAGCACCTCCTCCCCCTCCTTCTTCTTCTGACTTTGCTGGTGTCCATATCTGTTGTTTCTCCTACATGCTGTACTCCTTCTTCCCTGCCTATCTACAACTACATGGCGCGTGTGTGTGTAGTACTGTGAATCCTTCTTAAATATGTTGTCACAGAGGTGTTACCTTCTTCTCTAACTGGCCCAGCTGTGGCTAACAGCATGTCCATCTTCAGAGCCATCAGGGATAGTCCCTGGCAGGACAGCTGTGGAAGCTTCTGGCAGCCTTTTACAGGAGCCATCTTTCTGGCCCCTATCACGCCCAAAATGCCAGACCCTGTCAAAACCACCACAGTGGGAAAGCAACCTTGACATCTCTGGAAGAAGATGTGGGTAGGGAGCACTTAAACCAACTGAACATATTTAAGTCCATGGGATCACAGGATACACAAATTAGGGTGCTGAGAGTTGACTGATGCCATTGCCAAGATCCTTGTCACTGTTTTTGAATGGCCAGGGAAGTGGTGAAATCACTATAGATGTGGTGCCTGGGGACGTGGTTTAGTGATGGACTTGGCAGTGCTGGGTTAAGGGTTGGACTCCATGATCTTATATGATTTGGAGTGGTGGTGTTTGTCTTCCCAAGCAACTGTTATGATTGATGGAAACATGCCTCCCTGGGCACAGCTGAGCACCCTCCTGAACATGGGAAGTGGTGAATTAATTCCTTGTTTTGCTTTGCTTGTTTGCATGGCTTTTGCTTTACTTATTAATGTGTCCTTATCTCAACCCACGACTTTTCTCACTTTTACTCTTCTGTTTCTCTTTTCCATCCCACAGGGAGCAGAGGAGGACTGGAGCAAGTGGCTGTGTGGTACTTAGTTGCCAGCTGGGGTTAAACCACAACAGTATTACATAAAACACATATTATTATATTAATATGGTTATTTTTATACAACTGACAGTGCATTTGCTATGAATACCCCACATGTATTGTGTTCTATACATGTTACATGAAGAGCATAGCGGTTCATATACAGACAGTACAGCAAAGACTTTTTATAGATATCTACAAATGTGTTTATGAAGTTGGCTATTACATAAAACCACCAGCAACACCTTCTTGAGGAACCCAGTTCTGTCACTGCATGTTAGGGAAGATCTGAAAACTGTACGGAGCTCCTCAGGAGACGTCTGCTTCGTGCTGCCTCCTCCCTGCTCCCTGATTACACTGAGACAAGAGGCAGAAGCTCAGACAGGGCTGTGCTGAGGCAGGAGAGTGAAATGCAACCAGTCTTTAGTGAAACGTAAAAACAAGTCAGGGGAATGAGATTTTGGAGCCACACACCTAGACCTTGTGCTAGTTGTCTCCATCCATGTGCACATCAAGCCCCCAGGCTGGGAAAATGACAGATAGTTTAATTCCTAAATCTTTCATGCATATACTGTTCCCAGGATTGGCCCCATGATTTCTTTCCAGGCTGCACTTTTCCAGTCACTCAAATATTATTTTACAGGCATGTTTTGAGTCAAATCTAAGTTAGCAGCTGTTTGTGGAACTTGGTGATGTCATTGAATAAGTATCTCTCTCAGAAATAAAGTACTATTGGTTTGTACCAAACCTCTTCATAATCACTGGAATTTGTCCCACTTGCTAATGCAGAACAGAGAGGTCTGTGTAACCAGCAAATACTCTTAATATCACAGAATATTTCTCCGTGGGGCAATTTGTCAAAAACCATTGTGAAGGTTGTGGTCCACATTCACTCCTGCAAGATCACAGCAAGGGAGGGTACAAGAGAATAATTTCTGGAATGAGGAGCAGAAAAAGGGTGAAAAGAGCAGGATAAGCAATTCTCAGAAGCTCTTTGGAAAAATATAAACAATCTGGTAAGGGGGAGGAGGTGTGGGAGTTGAGCAGAAGAAAATTAAAAGGATAATTAGAGGAAAAAAGAATCAGGTTGCTGAGAACATTTTAGCTGGTGAAGCCAGGGATTTCAGATGAATTCACAGCAGACAGATGGTAAAAAGGGGGAAAAAACCAACAACAAACAGCACACCCTATAATCAGTTCCTGAGCATGAATATTAGGGGGATTTAGTTAGGGATAGGGAATAAGGAGTTGGCAGCCTTAACACACAATTATTTTGTTTCGTATCTTTGCAACAGAGGAAGAGGGATCAGAGCAACTACAGACAAAAGCCCTGGTTTGTTGTGGGGTGTGAGCTGGAAGAGTCAAATAATCCTCACCATCCACCTAGACTGATGTAGTTTTCACATTTCCATGTGATTGTGGTTGGGATTCCCTTTTTTCTCAGACACAAATGTCTCTTGGCAACCCGAGGAACAAATGAGTTAAATAGAGGGGTTTTGTTATATCAGTAATCAGTGCATCCTAAAGAAAAATTTAAAAATGGAATAAAGAGCAAATTAAAACAAACACCCCATTCCCCCATTCTTTGATAACATTAAATAACAGAACCTGTAACAAGCAAAACAGGAAAGAAGGAAAACCATCTCCCCAATGACTAAGAAAGCACAGGTCTTCCCAAAGCAGCAGGGTGAAGGACAGAGATTTGGAAAGCTGCTCTGGCTGCAGTGCACCCTCATGGCGTGGGGCAGAGACCAAGGCAGTGAATTGCTTTGGCTCAGCACCACAAATGCTGTTGTCTTTTTCTGGATGCAAAAATGACTCACACAAACCAGTCCAGAGGTCCCTACACAGTGCTCCAGAGCCTTGGATCTATGTCTCAGTCCTTTGGGACCAAGTAGGGTGTCCACATGACATAATCTTTGGCAGAGATGCTTTACTTTGGGTTGTTTCTCTTTTTTTAGTGATTAAGCCAAGATGCTCTACAGAGTATCAGCTTTCTTGAGGGATATGCTTACAGAGGTGACATGTTTCAGCTGTCTAGTCTAAAGCTGAACTCAACCTATACACAAGATGAAAAGAGTCTTCATGCAGACTTGGAAATGTCCTAAAAATATGAAACATTTAATTAGAAAAACCATTTCCCACTGATATTACTAGCAGAACTCCCATTGATTCAATTAAGAGAAGAATCACAGTGTTTATAGCCCCCAAACCTGCTTGTACGTAAGGACATCTGACTCATAAGGATAGTAACCAGAGGCAAGCTATTCACATTCTTCATTTTTCATGGAATCATGACTCTGGACAGCACTGAAGAGACCAAATTGATTTTAAATAGAGAAGCATTTTCATGTAAGGCCAAAGCTTTCAGATAACTTTGCTGATTTCAATGATAATTTAAATTTGCAGTGCCATGCTAATTGGGGATATTTTTAATAGAGGTATTACTGAAAAATGAAAGGAAATTAAAAGGGAATGAAAGAAAAAACCCCACAAACTTTGTGAATCCTCTAGTGGAGTCTCTCTCATGAAGAGGATTTGATTTTGAAGTGCTGCAATTTGCATGTTATCACTCCATGCCTGGTTGGAAACATTGTGTTTGTGGTTTGGTTTGGTTTCTTTTGCTACTGCCGAGGTACTGAAAACTGCATTTAAAAAAAAAAAAAAAGAAAAAAGAGGATTTTCACAGGCTTGTGTGTTACAGATAGGTATGAGGTCAGGGGGGAGTTATCCATCCCAGCCGTGGATCTCCCATATTTCCCCTCACCCCACGTTGTGCTGCTCATGGGCTGTGACTCTCTGGATACAATCTTGGCTACAAAAACTACCAACTCCAGGAGAGAGCTGCAGCCTCCCCAGCCCCAGCCAGGAGTGGCCAGTAGAGACCTGGCAGGCTCTCCTGCCACAGTCCTTGCAGGCAAAGTCCATGTTGTGCCATAGGTTTGCCAGAATCCCTCAGAGGCAGCTTCCCAGCCTTCTAACTCCCTCCAGACCAGCAGTACTGATCACAAAAGGGGTTGCATTTTCATCATCAGCTGTAGGAAGTTTCTTACAACAGCTCTGACATGGATCACATTTCCTCCAAGCCTCTTCTCCCAGCTGATGGATGCCCCAAAGTGGGGAATAAAATGTCCTGGAGGATCTGCAATGGGAAAAAATGTCAGAAAATGGAGGGTAACACTGTTTCACTGGAGGTAAAACTCTCCTTTCTGGAGGATTTCTAAAGAATAAAAGCCTCTGTTTCACCCTGGCACAAGGCCTGGCTTTGCAACAGCTGTTTCCATATTTCAGTTGTTTCCTCTCAGAGGCTGTGATTCCTTGATAGATCTGAACTTGCATCACTTCATCTCCCACTTAACTAATTTGATGAGGAAAATGGAACTGCTATGGTGGCAATTTAAGTGTATTAAAGGAAAAAGTTAATCCAAAATTTTGATTCGCCAAATTTAAAGTCCATTTCCATTACATTTAATAACTTCAGCCTCTCTTAGTTCATCTGTACTTATCTTTAAGTCTGCATGGCTGGGTGGCATTAGAAATAAGAAGATTATTCATAGTAGGGTGCTCTGCTAGTGAACTTTTTCTTAGCTCTCAGTAGAGATAAAGAACATTTGCACAACTGTATATCATTCATAATCATGAGTGGTCAGCTCTTCTGTTCTTATAAAATCATATCTCACACCATCAGCCACAGACCTTCCAAAAAATACCAAAAAGGGTATAATTAATTCAAACAGAGTAATCATTAAAGTATGAGGATAGTCAGAGACGTGATTTTTCATTTCCCTCCAAGCATACATGAACTATGAGATCCAAGTCACAGCTCTTGTAAGGGATTAGTTCATGCATTTGTGGAGGGGAAGGAACTTGCTATATGAATTCTCACCTTTTCACTGTAAATCCATGCAAAACATTTGGGTCTAAAGGCCTGAATTATGATGTGGTTCACCACACCATGGGACAGTGGCGAGGAAGTGACCCCAAAGAAAAAGCTCTGTAGAGACTGACACTGGCATGGTTGGGAGGGAGCAGGCTGGAAGACTTCCCCTTGGTGTGGCAGCAGGTGCTTTGGTTCTGGAGGGGTTAAGGAGTGATTGTGGAGTGGGGGGAAAGTGAGAGAAGAACTTCCATGCAATCCTGCGGCAGCTGGTGCTTCCCTGGCTATGGAGTCAAGGAGAGAGCGCGAAGCCCTTGGAGCCAGAGTGGGAGCAGGTGGGGGAAGGTGCTGCTGTTATTTGCAGCAGAGGTTCCTTAGCAACAACCTCGAGCAGATGGAAGGCCGGGTACCACTGCTCAGAGGCTCCACCAGCAGCCCTTCGGCCTCCTCAACCTCTCCCCACACAGGGGGAGGTGAGACAAGGCAGCAAATTCTACTAGAGAGCTTTTCTCCAGATAAAAGGAAAGCGTAAGGAGATCACTATTCCTCGTGCCAGTCTGAAGCCCAAAGAGATGTGAGCACAAGTTTGATAAATACCAACAATACTGTTGTATTTAGATATATAGTAGTTGTTAGTAATCATAGAAGTGTTACACATACATGGATACATAAAAACATATTCTTTTACTGTGGCTGAGTAATTTGGATTTCTAGTAATGCTGAGAAATCTTGGAAACTTAAAGAACATATATGTGATTAAAAGTATCTTTAGGTTGTCCTGAATCACACTTAATAAAAGAAAGGAACATATCAGGGCCTAATCTGTATCCAAAGTCAGGTAAAATGTGATTGATAATCCACAGTTAAAAAGGTTATTTGAAAACGGACAGTTCACAGATGCAGAGGATTTCACAGAAAGTTTGCATTGACAGATGGCTGTATTATCAAATTAAAGAAAACAGGAACCTTCTGTGGGATAACTAGTTAATCTTTTACATGGAGAATGTGGAGAATCATCAAAGTTGAACATAGCTAACAGCAGAGGTGGGGGTTCCCGCAGAGAGTGCCCAGAAAACTATAAAAATTATCACCAACTTGTGCAGGCATCCCTTTTTTTTTTTTAAATCAGCTGTACAGAATTGAGCACTCTGATATCCTCTATTGCATATGTACATATGTACACATTGCATATGTAAATATTGTCCTACCATTAAAGGAAAAGAAATTGTACTGGTTGCATTCGATCTGCCTACATGCCCTTGAGGTTGGGCTGTAGTCTGCATGCAAAAGCAAGGGGGAACAAAAGTACAAAGGCCAGAAAACTTTGTGGTCAATAAAGAGCTTTAATTGCCTCTAGGTGGAAGGGCAAAAGCTCTCTTTTCAGAATTTGTACATAATAAGAAGTGGTGGTATTTCTTGCATCTTCTCAGGGGTAGAATGTTTGAAACACATCCATGGCCAAATTAGAATCATGTTGAGAGGTAAAGCTTGTGCCTTCAATTATTCTTTTCTATTAATATCACCATTGACTAAAATCTGATAGATTAATTGATTTATCTTCCTTGATTACCTTGATTAATCAGGACCTAGGTGAACATTTTAAAGACTTAGGAATAACTCTGTAGCCAGCAAAAGCAGATAAACACTTGATTATGTATTCTGGTGAGTCAAGCTCACCCATATGGGATCTCATCTCCATTTCCCTACTGCTAATCTACCTCTTAGCAACATTTTAGCAATTCCTGTGGGTAATACATCAGTGAATAGAAATTGGAAAACTGCAGATGAGTCTGAACTTCCATTAAAGACGATGGATGCTTTATTCCATTAATGCCCGGGACACCAGTCAGAGTGATAATGGTATTTAACATTGCTTCTTTGGCAATGTCTGGACAAAAGGAAAAGACTTTTTTAAAAAATTTATTTATTTATGATTTTTTTTTAATTCTGTAGAAGTATAGACCAAAAAGAATGTAGTCAGAGCAAGGCTGAAGTTTTCCTTCTTATCAGAATGTGAGAATTATCCAGAATTGTACAATTTTGAGGAGTTGGTTAATTTTCCAGGCTGCCCTACAAGTTTGTTTAATTGAAATCTTTCAGCATCCTTGCTTGTCCACCAGGTTACCAAAGCTTCTGATAATTTCCAGTTTCTTGACACCTCACCTGCCAGATAGGGGAAGATCAGAGCACAGAGCTGCTTCATGGATCCTCAAGAGCCAAACCTCCCTGTCTGATAGCTGCCAGACCACCATGCTCTCATGTTCTCCAGGGCTTCCCCGTCTCCAGAGTCAGGGCTTGATAACCTGTCACAGACAATTTTCAATTGTTATTTTTTCCCCTGAGAAGCAGCAAAACAAACGTTTAAAATATCAGATTTTAGGTGACCAACTTCCCTACCCAGACTCCTCAATCCAAAACCTGGGAGCAGGGTGAGCCAGCTTTGGCATGCAGGCATCGTTTTGTTGTGGATGTAGCCAGACAAGTGTCATCACATGGTCTTATATGTGTCATTTCTTAATTTCCAATTGCCCTATCAGGTTCATTTCTATACAGTATAAAGTGGATTGGACTAAACCAGGGGATGCCTGTGTGTGTGTTTGTTTATTCTGCCCTGTAACAGTCAAAGAAGTTTCACAGAATTAATTATTAAACTTGTTTTAATTTTAGCTGACTTTTCACCTGTAATCTCTCTCCAGTCAGTAGCAGCAAGTACAAAACAGCATCTATATGCAGCATCTCTACTGAAAGGTGTCCTTGCCCATGGCAGGGGGGTTGGAACAAGGTGATATTTAAAGTCCCTTCCAACCCAAAGCATCTTATTATTCTATGATCTTAGCCACTATAAGGCCCTTATTCTCAAATTGCAGTATGGGCAGGAACCAAGGTTAGCAGGCAATCCCATACATGACATCCTTGCCTCACAACTGCTCCCAGCATGTCCATTTTCTTTATGTTCAATTAAGTAATTTAAAATAGCTTTTCCCACTCCTTTTCATACCCACAAAACAAAAGTCATTATTGATATTTCCAAGACAAAAAATTTGCAGTTTTTTATCCTTTATTGTTTTATCCTCCATCAGGGCTGATTCTTTTAACTGCTAGGAGAGCCAAGCTCACATTTTGTAGGATATAACTTTTTTAATGCAAAACATTAGCTAGAATGACATTTCAGACTGATCCTGAGAAAAGGACATTGCAAAGAGTCTTTATGGTGAGATAAATCTAGTGTAGCATAAATAAAAAAAAAAATTCCAGTGCATTTCCTTTCTGATTGCATATCTAGTTGGAAATCTAGATAGCTTGTTTAAATCATCCGTCTACTCGGTTTAATGCCATGGGAATTGCAAGGAAGTTCTGCTTTGCAGGACCTCCTGTACTGTATCTTGTTGAGTAAATTTGAATATGCCTATGTACAGAGCAGAGAAATTTTATTATGATACATCTTTGTGTGGATTGTGTTACTTTTCATACTACACTGCCTTTTCCAGGCTTCAGTTCAACAGGTTATGTCACTTGACTTCAGAATAATTATTTTGAAATATATATTTTTTTTCTTTACTTCTGTTTGGTTTGGGGTTCTTTTGGGTTATGGTGGTTTGGGTTTTTTGGGTTTTTTTAGAAAAGGTTTGTATGAACATTTTTATAAAGGAGCCACATCTTTATAATTTACTGTAATCTTATTGTGCAAGTATTATTACTGTTATTATTATTACTTCTATTTTTCACCCATAACAGTAATATTATGTGAGACAACTCCTTACTTCATCTTGTGAAAATTCATCTTTTTCTAGTAATTCCACAATTCTGGTTAATCCTTAATTTCCCTGCCAATGATGCAGGTACCAAACAGCAAGTGATGCATTTCTGGTGCAGTCATTGTAATAGTCACCAAACACAGACATGGTGACATGAAAACTTTCATGCAAATTTCTCTAACCAATCTTTTGGCTTACTTTGATTTCAATGTACTTCATATATTACACAACAACCCAGTCATTACAGAATACACAGATACAGTCCTGAGGTTGAAGGGAACAATTGCAGAACAAACTCATATGCGTAACTCTGATTTAGAGGGAAGACTATGATCTCAAAACTGCTATTTAGAAAAGGCTTTCAAAGACAATAAAAGTGAAGATGGAAGAGGTTATTTCTGACATTGTGTAGCAATTTCATTCCATTTTGGTTTTGACATTGAAAAATACCATTATATGAAACTCACTGTGTTACACACTCCTTAGGAGATTTTAAAATAGCTGCCTTTTTGTGTGTCTTCATGGCATTTTTTTCAATGTACATTTTTCCTTATTTTTAATTTTAAAAGTTGTCTAGTGTTAAATATTTCAGCTGTTCTGTCCCACTCTTATTTAAGTTGTCCTGGCATTTCTGAATAACTACTTCCTGCAGGAGTGTGAGGCAGCTTTCATTCCAGATTGTCCTACAATTCCCCAGTGACAGCTCCCCCTCTCCTTGTTTACCTTTCTGGAGTTAATGTAACACCACCTTCATGGTACAGGGGCAGATAGCAGCCATCTCCTAAATTCTTGTGTAACAGCATCATCTCCTGTGCAAGGTAGAGAACAGGACCTTGGTGAAGCCAGCACACAGGGGCTTGGGGATAAACCACCTTAAGCTCTCCACTCAGCTTGTGCCATGGTCTGAAAGAAGATTGCACAAAAACAAGGGCCTCTCAGAACTGGCTTGTCATCATGCAGCAGTGACTTCTATCCCAATGCTTTCCCCATCTGTACTTGCATCACCAATTTGTGTCTTTCCAACGTTAATCACCAAGCAGGTACTTAGACAGAAGCTCACATACCCTCAGCTCTGACGTATGTCTCTGAAGAAACCACCAGCAGCAGCTGCCTCGATCAATGGCATACACACAAAGCTTGATAAAGTCCGGAATAAACTATTACAGACTCCTGAACTGTCTGTCTATCTGACTCTTCAGTAGCAATAAGGTCATTCTTAGAAATAAAGAAATAGAAATTCTTCTAAGTAGAAGGAAATGACCTTTCTTTGCTGCGTCTAAGTGAGCTGCATTAAAATAAGATGAAGACTGTGACATGACATAACCAAAGATGGCAAATTTAGGCTGACACTTTGTCCTTAACTTGAACTGTTCAACAAGGAAGTATAGAGTAAAAACAAAGATTTGGTCTTAAATCAGATTCCTTTGGGATATGTCATTGTGCTATATGCTTAATATATTTTCAGGTACTTCCTGAGCTGCCTGCTATAGGAGACAGAATCTCTGGGGAAACAGGAATGCTGAAAGACCATCCCTGGGGATCTGAGTCCCTTAGGACTGGATGTTATAAACGTAAATCACAGCAACAGAGTCCCTGCCCAGACAACTCCAAAGTTAAATGCCAGAAGGGATACAACAGATGACTCATTCAGGCAGAGGAGGGATAAGAAGAACAGGCACTGGCTGAATGGATCTGATAACCAAAAGAATGAAGGCCAAAAGAAAAAGGCTTGTGAGTCTTGACAAGGTGGTTTCTCACAAAGGTGGGAGTTATGGTAAAGCACGAGTAAGTTTGAGAAAGCCTGAGAGAAACATGAATGTGGGGTTTCTCCTGTTACACATCTAGAACTGTCTTTTTTGGTGACTGTGCATTTGTATGGTCTATCCAGTTTGAACAATGTTCTGAGATTAAAATCATACAAAAGGTTTTTAAATGTAAAATGCAAAACCATATCAAGTTAGACTTGGAACACTTGGGGAAAAAATTCTCACACTGAGAAGTCAGACTGTTTTCCAGCCAGGTAGCCAACATAGAGACTATCCCAAAATTTCTCCCAGTGAAGTTGAAACTAAACATCTGGGTAAAGGTGGGAAAACCAAGAAAACAAAGACAAAAATTCAGGTTGTAGAGGGGACAGCTGCATAATATTAAATTCTCTGTAGGGTTCATGATGAGGATAGACTTTGAGGGTATTTAAGGAGGTGAGGCCATGAATTTTGCCATTTGTTGTGGGAAATGCACAACAGTAAGAGAGGGCAACCAGTGGAAGCTGGCAGATCGTGGGTGGAGCAGAGGCAGAAGCTGACATTGTGATACTGATTGAAGGAGGCTGGGTGGATAGTTCAGTTCAGTTCATTTGGTTCAGTTCAGGCAAATAGGTGCTTTGTTTTGGTTTCCTTGTAATAAGGAAAGAGAATCCTGAGGGAAGCACAGAAAGACGTCATGGTGGGATGATGTGGTCTCAGCAGCCTGGGAGATCACTCCTGACAGGAGTGACTTACACAGACACGAGGAAGGTCAGCTCATACATGATGGGGTGACAGCCAAGTATCTTGCTTATGAAAACAGGAGCTGATCAAAACCTGGGTAGGAATGTCAAAATGGCTGCAAAGCCTTTAATTTGGGAAAAAGTGAGACCTAAATTTGAACATTGCTAAGGAACTGCAAACTTCGGCAGAACAGTGGGTTTATCTGTAGCAAACCATTTCAGACAATGACTGTAGGCAGTGACATTAATAAGAGCAGGAGAGGGACAAGTGGCAGAAATTGAACAGGAAAATGGGTGGGGGTTCATATTTGTTTATATTTTATTTTCATTTTCCTTTTTTTTTTCTTTGAAGATATATGAGATAAAGGAGCAGATAGGTCAAGGGGGAAATACTTGCAAGATGGGAGAGTCACTGGGGCAAGAAAAGACACAGTAGGCAAGTGGATTAAATTTTTCTAACTTTCAGATTGGCAGAAGCAACCTAAATTTAAACCATCAAATTTCTTCATGTTTTGTAGAAATATACAAAGGAAAACCCAAGTTAGTGCCTTCCCCAAGGAATGGTGAAGCAGTCTCAACTATAATTTAAGCACCAAATGATCCACATGGAAGGGGCATAGTATGGATTCTCTAACCACAGAGACACACCTAATGAGAACAATTATGTTGACATGAGAGCCAGAGTGGAGGTTTCATCATGCATATTTCACTGCTCACAGCAGCACTTACTAAACCACTACTTTCAATTACTCAAAAAGTTCATCAGTTTCATTTTTGCATTGGTACCTTTCTGATGTATATTATTCCTCTTATAGCAAAAAGAAAGTGAGATGAAACAAACAAACCACCCCACCCCCTGGCAACTGATGTTTTTAATCACAGTTCTCTGGGAAGGTTGACCAGCAATCATGAGTTATTTTGAGTTTTCATTATTCTTTATGACATCAACACCAGTGTCACTGGTGTCTTATTAACTTAAATGTGCTTACTTCCTTCCACAGAGTGAGTTCTGACTGAAGAGTCAAACATTTCTGGTATCAATTCAGAAAACACATCAGAATTTCCTCCCAGCATCAATAAAAAAAAATAAAACTGAATGGTCTTTTAGATTGACTGAGTTTCTTTCCAATCCTATTTTGAACATGGTAGAAATGTTACTATTCTTAGCAGATGGTTTACTAAAATAATGTTGTTAGGTAACTTTTTACATTTTGACAGCATAAAAAGTCATCACCAGTTTAAAATTATAACTTTAAACCAAACTACACTGTAGATAAAATCTCTTTTGAGAATTAACACATAAAGTCTTATTCAGTATCTTATTTTTATTTAGTTTTTCATTTTAACAAGGAAGTTTTAACAATGGGTTTTTTCCCATCCATTTGGGACCAGCTCCAATTTCAAGGTAAGATGCTGGGAAATATTGTGTCACTGCGTAAAAAAAATCAAAACAAAGCAGTACTTTGGCATGACAAGACAACTTATCACTGCCCAGCTGGGATGCCAAGAGGAAAATCAAAGCAAGCACTGGTGTTTGTAGGCTCCTGCCCAACATGACAAATGCACATTGTGATCTCAAGAGAAAGGATGATGAGCTCAGGAAGAGTGCAATGAGCAGTGTTCTGTCTTTGGGAGTCAGCAGCACCAGGAGCAACTGCGGTTCCAGTAAAGCTCTGCTACCTAAAACACTTCAATATTGAGCTGCTGCTAATCAATAGCAAGAAGAACTCCTGTTCCAGTATAGTCCACAGGAAAGACATCACACAAGCCTCCTATGACAGGTTCATGGCTGATAGGGGCCTCGGGGACCCTTCTGAGAGCCAGCAAGGAAGGGCAGGACTGAGATGATGAGATCCATCGTGCCTCCCCTGCCAAGGAGAAGCTGCATCTTATGCAGGCTCGTGATAAACAATCCTCCCTTTCCAGTGGAGGGAGGCAGGAGGTATTTGATGGGTGACTGGTCCCATCCTAAGGTGACTCCTAAGGGGGTTGCTGAGGGTCTTGGTGCACTAGTGGGATGTGATTTCATTTTAAAAGAGCAGGGAGAAAGAATGAAGAGGAGAGAGGGGCAGGGAGCAAGCAGTAGAGGGTGGTGTGGTTCACCTGTGCCCTTCCTCCCAGGCTCTGCTGGTGTCTGTCACAGCCTCTCAGTGCAAACAAGAGACAGATGAACTGGCATGGATTCCCTGTAAAAGGTGTGTCTGATACACTCACAGGGAAACAGGTACCAAGTTTCTCAGCAGATCATCAAAAGGGAGGGGTTCCAGTGCTGAGACTGACTCCAGGAAGGTGCAGGGGAAGTTGTCAAGGAGGTTGTACCTGCCAGATTGATGAGTTTTTCATCCCCAGCTATGCAGCAGCATGACATTAGCTCCTGTGATTGAATGGAGGCCTATACATAGATATAAATAAATAAATCAAAAACCCTTGCACAAACATGAAAGCTGAGAGTGTTTAATTCAGGCTTGACTGTTACTTCTCTGCACCAGGACTGGACCACTGTGAGATATCAAGAAGCATTGACTTTATTAGGTTTGAGCTATTTACCATATTAATCATAATCCAGCTCACCCTTCAAAAAGTAAATAACATATTTAAGATTATCAGAGTCTGTTTTGAGCTGCATTTTTCTTATTAAACAAGCACACAGGACTGGCAAAAATCAATAGGAGAGTTAGAGTAGCCTCCCCATAGAGAGTGTTTGTTATCTCCCGTAAGTCACTGTAAAAGATGACAAAGCTGCCACATCATGAGGAAAAGTAATTTTACAGGATTCAGGTGGGCTCAACTTTCCATCTTCTCCCCTCCTGTAATCCAGTGCATCATGTGTTTCCTAAATGAACCTGCAAGCCTGCCAGACACAGGTGGCCACAGGGCTCAGTGTGCTAATTTCCATTTCCCAGGCCATGTTTCCTTACCTTTCCTCTTTAGCAATGAGGAAAGGAATTCCAATTCTTTGCAGGCAGTGCAAGTTAGTATGATTGGGTGGGTGTAACAGCCCACAGCTGCAGGTGGCTGGCTGACCACATCCATATGGGGAGATGAGGGGATTCTCCTTTCAGCTGGCAAGAGGAAACTTGAGCGTTGTCCACCACAATCAATGTTGTCCACCACTTGGGTGACACAGTCTACCTGCCTTACTATCCCTGTCACCTTAAATATCTACAAGTGGCCATGTAAAGTCAGTAAAATTGCTACGGTTTAAATTAAAGTTATCATGTATAAAAGAGTTTCCAGATGGTCTGATTTTTCTGTGCAGTTTCATAAATATGAAACTTTAAAAATTAAGTGCTGATGCTAAGATTTTTGGGGAAGGGGTGTTTTTTGTTATTTATTTATTTGCTGTTTATTAAGGGAGGCTTTTTTTTTTCTACCAAAATGGAAGTAAATTTTAAAATTATTAGTTGGTATGTAAGAGCTATCATTCATTTATATTATTATAAAGTATTAGAGTTTGCAGCTGTAGTGGGAAGATCAGTCAGAACAAGATGAGGTAAGTAACTATTCCAGACAAATGTTTCTAATGCAAAGGTGCTAAAAGGACAAACAGAACCAGAAAAGGATTAATCAAATGGCCTGTGGTTTTAGAGCATCTTTGTTTTTGAGAAAGCATCATTATATTTGCCTTCTAATCAGTAAATTGCTTGTAGTGGAAGTTCCTGTACATCAATGAAAACAAACATACATATGTAGAGATGTTAAGGACACTGGGAACAGTAATAATAATAATAGCATTAAAAAGTAAATACGTGGTATGCAGTCGTACCTGTTGCAGTACCAAACTCAGACATATAAAAAAGATGCTACTTTTATTTCTCCTCCACTCTGTAGCTACTACGGGGTAGAATAAAACTGTTCTACCAGTGACTTTCAAACAGCCACCAAACTTCACAGTCCTCCCAGATTAATGGGCTATTATTTTCTGTGTTTGTCTTACTACCTTTGTTATTTCTGACTTGAATTGTAGCTGCTGATGATCAATAGAGCTTCTAATATGCACATACTTACACTATTGGAGTATTAAGTCATGCACAGGACTCACACCTGAGAGTTCGCTTTGTTTGCTGTGTTCTCCAGGCAGTTTCATAACCTTTACCTGTCCTCTGCATATATTTTGATAACTGGTATTGAGTGACTCTCTAAAGTGAATACTGTAACCTGTATAATGAAATTAATCAATAATACTTGCTATCCTTGATATTACATTCTGGGGACATTTAATTGTACACCTCTGGAGCATAGGGTTGCTTTAACATTGTTTTAATATTAATAGCTGGTTGAATTGGAAAACAGTTTTTGTTCCACTTTTAACGTTAGAAAAATTTCTCCTCATTTGATGTAAGGGAGAACTGCACATTCCATGAAAAGCAAATTATTTGCAGCATCTTTGTAATTTTTAAGTGAAATTCTAGGTATTGCTGCAAATTTTCTGTCAGACCACTGAAACCAAGATAGCCTGCAAACAGATTAAGATCATTCCAAGCCAACACCTGCTTTTGGTGTCAAGGCCACAACATGTGTATGAATATATGGTTGATACACACCACAGGCAGGCTTTCACTATAAGCAATCACTATTCAAGGGAATATGTGGTCACCTAAAAAAGCAGTATGTGGCAAGTGAGCTGCCTTGAGATCTTCTGAGAGAAGGGAAGGTCTTGGTGTGAAAAAAAAAAAAAAAAAGGCCATCTGATTAGTCAGAAAATCCCACAGGAACTATTGAATACACGAAAAAATCAACCTAGATACAGCCATACATGATTGTTTCACAAGGACATAATTCCTGCCTCTTTCTCCTCCACACCTTTTGTTTAAGGAAGAGAATGAGTCATGGTTGCCTCTTTGTAGCCCAGTCTGAATTTGTTTGCAAACTGCAGATACAGACAATGGGTACTTTTCTGAGGTGTCATAATAACTCAATAAAAGTTTTTACCTTGGGCTAAACGACAGATTCTGAGTCTGTTTTGGAGCATCTCTTGGGTGGAGGGATAGTATCTATTTCTTCAGTCCAGTATTCAACTATGATAGGCAAGAAATCCTCCCTCCATCCCCATATTCTCTTTCTTATTCATCATATTGCTCTATTTGCTGCAAAAAGACATGTGCCTGGGCAGTGGAGCACTTTCAGTGCTCAGTCCTGATTCATCTGTGGAGCAGGTCCAATACACACGTGCCATATGTGCATGTATTTGTATAATCAGTGGCTCGAAGGTAGGAGATATTTATGAACAGCACCAATTCAGCTGTCACAGAAAATTATTGTTCGAGTGATTCCCAAGGTATGTGTTATACATGTTAAAAAACACAGGGGTTCTTTTAAGGTCAGTAGTTGTGATTCTTTTTAGGTAAAGAGGGAAAGGGAGTGTCCAAACCTGCTTTTGGATTACAATGTGGTTCAGTACTTATGCTACATGTGTCTGGGATCATTGCTTGGCACAGATTTGCCTGTATCTGTACTGTTAAACTCTTCCAGCCTTGGAAACAGGGTGGGCACATCCAAACTGCTTTCTGGGAATGGTCCCGGGTCTGTGCTGGTTCCCCAACTGTGTCCAGGATGCAACTGGGAGAGTGCCAGCTGGATGGGGCCAAAATCATAGCAGGAACCATTTAACACGACAGTCTATCACGTTCCCATTGCTGGGAATGTTCCCTGGTGCCATTCAATTAACTAGGATAGTTGTAATCCAAAAGTCTAAACTAATTACCATGAAAAGAGACAGTAATTCAATGATGGTGTTTCATGGCCATATGCTGGCATCTTTGGGGTCTGGAGAGAAAATGGAAACATCTTAAGCAGAGCTTTGCCAAATGAGAGCTCCAAATGGCAATTGCAATAGGGAAAAAATATTAGGCATTGTCAAACTGTGAGCAGACTGATTATCAGCAAGAGAAGAAAAGACAAACCCATAGGAATGGGGCATGATAAAACTGCTTTTCCCTTACTTCCAGAGTTTTTCAACAGAAAGAAAAAATAGTGAAGAACTGAAGAAGCAAAATACTCAATTATTTATTAAGTTGTGCTGTTTCATTAAAAAAAAAATACTCTTCAAATGCTGTGTTTGCATTACTGGAGTGCAGAGTTAACCACAGCCTGTTCCACAGGGAGAGCTCAAATCAGCTTTCATTTAAACCAGATTTCAAACTCTGGACACAGTAATGTGAGGAACATTTACAAGAAACAGAAATGCTTTGTTAGGAATCCTTATCAGGAAGGGAAAATGTGCCACACACATGATGGGACTTGTAAAATTCAAACTTTCCCAGTGAAAATGCAATTGCAAATGATAAATCCCTCCTTGGGATGAATAGCAGAGGTTGAAAAAATATAAATATATGTGATTTAGAAATATCAACTAGTCCTTCCCTGGCATGGATTCAAAAATGAGATAAATGAGATGAAGCAATCTGCTTGCCACTACTATTTGGGGAAGCACGAGAGGAGATTGTAATGTGATACTTCATTTTACTACTGACCTTAGAACAGTTTTTGTCAGACCTCCAGGGCTAGCAAATGTCTGGGTCATAGGAAGCTACTGCATCAGCAAGGAGGTAATAACTCCTGCAAAGGCCATTTCTTGCACTGTGGCTCTGCACAGTATCAACTACTGGTTGAATAAAGCCTCCAGAGGTGAATAAGGAGGGTAAATTCCCTCCTGGTTTACTGGACCACCAGCTGGGTATGACAAATGTCTCTTCCTACTCTTGTTAAATGGAAAATGTTTTTCTGCTGAACACCTCCAGATAGCATGATGAATGGAAAATGGACCTGTAAGACACAAAAGTAACTTGGTTGCATCTGAACAAGCTCTCCTTTATCTGGAAAAATACAAAATTTGCTTGAAACTACTGCACCTCAGAAATTTCTCTCTCCCACTTGTACCTTGTTGTAAGAAGTTGCCATGACATGATGTACCTACTCTGTTAGCTTTTACCAACTTCCATTCACTAAATTGTGGGAGATGGATAAAGGTCAATTGGTGGCTGAGATAATTGAGTTTAATCATGAGCTAAGTGAGGAAAGATATTATCACCTGGCATTATAGAGTACATTAAATCAACTCTTCTCTGGCCTATAAAGGTCATTGTACATTGTATGGCAAAGGTGGCGCTGTGAAAATGCGAATTGATTTTTAATACTGGCTGCTGACTTTCCCGTAGAGGGTGTCAAGTGCCTCTTGGGAGTACTTACTGACACTCATTCCCAATTCAATCTTCATTGTCACCCCATGCCAGCAAAAACAGATGGATTTTTGAGGTCCAGTCCAGCAAAGCTGAGAAAGGACTAAGTGGCTCTGTCACTGAATGACTAGGCCACCTCTGTCCAATTTGGGTAACATGTTTGCTTCTGTCAGCCTGAAAGCAATATAATCCTGTCCTCTTGCCCATGGGATTCAGAGATGGAAAGGGAAGGTTATTACCATTTAGAATGGGTCTGAGCACTTGGTACCAGGTCTACAGGGGTTTAAGTGATTAACTCATGTCATAGTTCAGCTTACTTAACCAAGAGTTAAATATGGTTAAACAGAGAAAATACATTAACCATCTAGAACAAGTCCTGTGGAGGACTCTGAGGTGATCAGGCCTGGAATGCCCCAGAGGAGAGGCTGAGGATGGGCAGTGTTCAGCATGGAGAAGAGATAGCCTTGGGGGACCTGACAGCAGCTCCCATGGGAAGGTCATCAGGAAGATGGAACCAGGCTTTTCCCAGTAGTTTGTGGTGGGAGGATGAGAGACAACAAGTTCTTGAGAGTCTCAGACTGGATATAAGGAGGTTTTTTCCCCATGAGGATGGCCAGGCAGTGGAGCAGATTGCCCAGGTACATTGTGTTTTCTCATCTTAGAGTTTTTCAAGACCCAAACAGATAAAACTGAGCAATGTTATAGGATCCCTGCCGCGGGTAGAGAGCGCGAGTAACTCGGAGTCTTTTTGAGTCAGTCACGTTTGCCTAAATAACACGACTCTGGCCTTATCTAGTCTCCGATCAGAGGCGAGCTGAGCATCAGAACTCCCGCAGAATCTTGTCTTAGCTCACGCACAGCGGTTTAATTTATGCAGGGAAATAAAGAGAATGAGAAAGGGTTCTTTCCACTTATCGCCAGTAGGTTTTATTCCTGGACTCATGCTGTGGAGAAGACAAAGCCAAAATGGCAACCGGGGCGTGTTATAAAACGGAGGCAAGGGGAGGGCAGTCGGGAGAGCCAATCACTGCAGAGGACCACAATGATTGACAGGAGCACCGACCAATGAGCCGACTGTCCACAGCCGGCATGGGAACCAATGAGCTGTTCCCCTGGGCGGGGACGGCCCCTGCCAGACGGGCTGTGCCATCCCAGCTGCTGCGCGGGGGCGGGGAAAGGACCAACACCGCGCGGGGGGGGGGAGAGGAAGGAACCAGCACTGCGCGGGGGGAGAAGGAACCGACCATCCCTGCCCAGCGGGGCCGGGCCCGGTCACAATCCACACCCAGAGGCATCACAACAGATCCCATAGCTGACCTTGTTTTGAGAAGCATGTTGGAATAGAGATCTCCTGAGGTCCCATTTAGCCTGAGTACTTGTTGGCCCCATGAAATAGGTGCATTGGTGCTGGGTACTCCATTTGTGTGAACCATCTGGGGGAGTGGACAGGTGGGAATATCCATCATTCTCCACATTCAGCACACACAGCAACCATTGTGAGTCAGATGTTACTTCCAACACAAATCTCAAACATCTCTTAAGGGGGATACCAGATGGTGATACTTTCTGAAAAAAAGACAATTAATAATTTTGTCTTCCATTTGCATACATGTCCTGTAGCCTGCTCCTGACTCTTGCCTTCCATGGCAAGAAAAGCATTTGAATTGTACACAGTTATGAAATGAATGCAAAGTTAAAATCTTCCCAGTGTCTGTCAGTTAGATTCAGATGCATTTCTAGAAAATCCTGAAAGAAAGATAAGATTTGGAAGGATGTGGTAGGCAGGACTGTGGTGCGACAGATTGCATGGCTCACAATGCTACAATGACAGAGGGAATCCCTGGCAAGGCATTGTCAAACTCCTGCGTCTATAATTCCCTCAGTTCTGAAATGAATTCTGGTGGGTTGATCATCATTTGTATTAGATCACTACTATGTAGGAACAGCCACAATCTGTGACAGCAGTGACACAGAAGTTAATGATGAAGGCATTCACCCTTAACACTAAAAAACAAACCATGGAAACCAACCAAAAAAAACAACCAAAAAACCCCAACCAACCACCAACCAAAGAAACCTAAAAAAACCTACTGCACTACAAAAAGCAAAACTTTATTATTTCAGAACTGTGTATTTCTAGAAAAAGAAAACCCTCCAGGACCTCTTTAAATGGCATTTTCAGTAGTTTAGACAAAGTTACTATTTATGTATGACACCACACAGCTCTGCACAAATGCTCAAAATTAGAAAAAAACCCAAACAAAGAGGAAATGAAAAAAACTGCCAGGGCTTAAAAGGAACAGGTGAAAAGAAACTCACTCCCAGTGCAATCCAAGCTCCTTTTTGTCAGATATAAAGAATTTCATCCAATTTTCCCATTAATCAGCTGATAAAGCAGACCCACATTCTGACATGAAGTATAAGATAATGTCAACATTATTTGCAAACTGCTACATTACTGTGGCAGCCTCATGTTTATTACTGTCAAATTACTGTAATTTTATTAAAAGGACCAAAAGCACTGGCTTTGCTCAGCACAGCTCTCAGTCCCACCAGAGCAGTGGAGCTGCTCCCTCTTCCCATGCTGTTTCCTGTGATGGAGCACAGCATTTGTATCCGTCTGCACAGGCAGCTCTGTGAATGTGCTGGCTAATGAACAGGGCAGGGAATTTTACACTGCAAGACATCTTTTAATCTGAATATCATCCTTGGGTTTTGAAAGATTTTTGTTGGGGGGGTTGGATTTTCATTGCTTGTTTTTTCCTCCTGAAACCTTACTATGGCTTATCCCAACGGTTTATTCTCCTAACAGCTATTCTCCCTGTGGTGTTTGTCTTTTTGGAGACATATTCTACTTGCCTTACTCAAACTTTCTCTGCTGTCTCAGTTCTGGCACTTGTGAAGTGACAAGCCATGAAATTTTAGAAAAGATATCACTGTGCCACCTTCTAGACTTGCATCTCCTAGTCAAACAGAATGCAATATTCTCATCACCTGTGCTTTTGTAGTGTAAAATAAAAATACTTGGTAGCATGTCTAGGCTAATTCACTCCATAGGCTTGCATGCAAACACCCTAAAATTTATTTGGCATTGTTAACTAAAGGTGGAGGCTGGAGACTACAAAGTTCAACCTTAAAATCAGTGATTTCCTAGAAATAATACTTCTAAGAAGTGGCACAAGCACAATGCTTACACAAGGAAAGCAAGGGCAGGCAATGGCTTCTGGCGCCTTTTAAACACAGTTTGAGATCCTTTTATCCAGCTTTGGAAAGAATTGCTGGATTTGCATTTTTTTAGGGGGAAAGGACATATGAGCCTATTCTGCTGAATGAATACAAGCACCAGCAGCAGGACTGGGATTTTTTGTGCTCAATGCATTTATAACACAGTAATTTAGCTAAGGCTTAATGATTTCTCGCAGTACAACCTAATGTTATCAGAGTATCACCTGTAATGTCCAGAAGGATTTCATTACATACATAAAATATGAAGAAAAAGAACATCAGATGTAGATATCCTGTGCTCCACTGGTTTGTACCTGCAGGACCACTCCACTTGGTCTGGCCCTTGCCACCAGTGTTTGCTGGTTACAGTTAGCAATAAGCAAAGTGGAATTATTGTGGGTTCAAATGAGAGCTGGAATGACCTTTTAAATTTTTGTAACAAAGGAAATAAATGCAGAATATGTCTCTCTGTACACAGGTGAACACAGTGCAGAAATACACATTAAATAGCATGTCCCATAGCAAAATACTTAATATGAGAGATGGGAAATAGGATAGAAGTTCTGAGGGTTAAAAGCAATTCATTTTGGTTGTCACTGTTAAATTTTCCTAGATAAAAACCACTCTCACCCCCAGTCCACCTCAGTGTCCAAACCAGGCACCACATCATTGAGCTTTAGCAGCTGATTTTCAGATATGAAACTGAGGTTTGTGAAATCAAGCATTGCAAACCAGAACCAAACAGAACTTTGTTAGATGCCCACACAAGGAACTCCTGCCTCCTTCCACCACTTCTTACAGCCTGTTCAGCTCTTTTTCTCAGAGAAGTTGTGGATTCCCCATCCCTGGAAGTGTTCAAGGCCAGGTTGGATGGGGCCTTGAGCAACCTGGTCTAGTGGAAGGTGTCCCTTCTCATGGCAGGAGGGTTGGAATTAGATGATGTTTAAGGTTCCTTCCAACCCAAAACATTCTGTGATCCTATGATTCTATAAATCAGAGAATCTCTCACAAAATTTAATGACTTTTAATTAACCTATTTAAATTTACATCTTTGCTTCTATTGGATTCATTATTTGATGTCCACCATTTAGGGAAACATTCCAACTCATTATCCAAGCCAGTAATGACTATGTCTTGTCCTGTTCATGAGACACAACCCTTCTATCATGTCAAATACCTATTCTACATTGTGGAAATTCTTTCAATCCTCTATTTTAAATAAGGCAAGGTTGCCAAAATGAAGGGTAGTTATGGAGATTGCATAGCAGGAAAGCAAATTTCATACATGCACAGAGAACCTTTGTATGAAGACCCTACTTTTAGGTGAGCTGCATGTACACAAAGACCAGTCCTGAGGGTATGGGAAAATTAGCATCCTTGAATTTTGCAGGAGAAATTTCTAAGCTTGGCTTGGCTAATACTGAAAAGCAGAAAGAGCTCATAACTAGACTTTGCAACAGAAAGGAGCAACCTTGCACAGCACACATGGAGAATCTGAATGAGCTGTCTGCACTGGGGTCACTTCATGGTCCTCATTCTGTGTTATGTGAAATTACCAACATGATACATCTTCCTTCTTAAAAAAATGGACACTGGGTGTATGGTTGTGTTTTGTGGTGGGTTTTTTAAACATCTTATTTGTATAATAGATTGTTTATTTATTATCTAATTTTACCAAAACACTTATGTCAGATCTTCTGGTATAAACGGAGGAAGTCAGCTGAAAAACTACAGTAGGAATAAATAAAAACTCAAATTAAATATAACTTATCCCAAGAACGCGCAGAAGGAGCACATCTGGTAGGGTCTTAAGGCTACTTTTTTTTTCAATTTCAAATACAAATGACCTCTAGTACACTGATATTTAATTGCAAACATTTGGTCTGATTAGTAAGCCTGAAAGTCTGCTTTTTCTAGAAGGGATCAGTAAAACACTTTTCTGGGTGGGGGGAGGTGAAAAGAACTAGTCATCTACAAGGATATAATAATTTAAGGAAGCATCCCTACCAATATCCAAACAGCAGATCTTAAATCTGCAGATGTCTGAAAAAGATTTTAAAGTCAAATAAGGCAGAAGATTAGGAGCGCTCTACTCCCAGGGAATTTCACATGCTTGAAGAACAGCAATTGCTTTGTCTTCTGCTGAAATGCAGCTCTCTCTGGGGTAAAGAGAAGCAGCTGTATAATAACACATAGTGATGCCACACAGGAACTTGACAGGAAAGGAAAAATTGCACAAGAAAGCCCAGCAGCACCAGGAACTTCGCTAGACAAACTGTGCAGTCATTACCCTTTCAGATTATCAGGACAGAGATGGAAATTAGACTTCCTGTAGCACAGGGCCTTTAAACACTCCTCTGTGGCAAAACCTGAAGTCTGATATCTTATTTGAAGCCAGGCAACCACCACCTCACAGGGCCCTTTGCTCCGATGCTGCTGCTGCTGCTACAAGTGCTGTTCCGATGTCACAACAGCAGCTACGAGTTCATTCATGAGCAATATCTGGTTACAGACTGAGTTTGCTGTGAATAACTTGGGCTGCTTTCAAAAAGGGAGCAGGTGAAAAAAAAAAGGAAAAGGAAAAAAGAAAAAAGAATGGAAGAAACTCTGAAAACAGGAAAGGCAGCAATCCAAATATGAATCAACAGCTGTACCACCTACTGAGTCAACGGGAAACTGAAATGAGATAATAAATACCTGGCTCTGGATGAACATTAAAAGCTCATCAACATGGTTTACTCGCTTCTTAAACGGGGAAGTGCGGGGTGAAAATTAACACACTTGCTGGAAATCTAAGAAACAAATAAGGAGCTTCACCAGAGGTTTAGGGGGTTGGGATGGATTTGCCCATGAAGGAACTTTGCTACACCTCATTGAGGCACTGGTTAGTGTAAAAAGCACCCAAAGAAGAAACACTGAAGCAGTTCTTGTGAGACTCAGAAATCTCTGCTCCAGCCAGGAGGAGAACAGGTGATCTGGTAGTACCCTCCTTAGGTTTTCAGTCATCAGAGGTGCCTGTTTGCATAACCAGGCTTTGCCTTACCTGCCTGGGTGACAGGGGTTGGGCACCCTGTCACTGACCTACAGGTCTCATCAGCAGAGTGAGAATCATCAAACCATAAAGGTTGGAAAAGACCTATAAGACCATTGAGTCCATCCACTAACCCAGCACTTCCAGGCCCAACACTAGCCCACGTCCCTAAGCACCACACCTATGTGTTTTCTGAATAGCTCCAGGGACAGTGATTCCACCACTGCCCTGGGCAGCCTGTTCCAATGCTCAACCACCCTTCCAGAGGAGAAATTTTTCCTAATATCCAGTTAAGGCTTAAGTAAAAGATGTAGACACAGCTGAACAGATGATGTTGAGTCCCACTGGGGGCCTGATCTACATGCACAAAACCCCCACCATTTCCAACAATTTCTGAATCAGATCTGCTCCTCCCATGTACCCAGGGTCTGTCAGCCCCAAGTACTGAGGCATTCAAACCAGCCATGTGGAGCTTTGTGTGGCATCCACTGCTCAGCTATCTCAATCAATGGTAATTGCTGAGCGATCTCTCCCTGTCCACACCTCCACGCATGAGCCTTTTGTCATATTTTCTCCCCCTGCCCAGTTAAGAGGGGGACTGATAGTGCAGCTTGGTGGGCACCTGGTGGCCAGCCAAGGCCAACCCATCCCAGTCATCTCCCCCTCTTTCACTTGAGCCATGAGCTTAAGGGATACACTTATATATATGTATATAACCATAGCAGCCTTGATTTGCAGATATGAACCTAATGACAAAATTTTGAACTCTATCTGCTTAAAGTTGAGTGACTTGTTCTTGGGTGAGTAGCTGTCTAAATCAAAGCTGTAAATCTTTCAAGGCTTGCTCTGTTCTAACCAAATATATTACAGCCAGAGACTTAAAATTCTGATTGTTCTTTTGAAAGATACAGATGGATCATGAAGCATGTCCTAAATTATACTTTTTAAAATTCAGGCTTTTTAAATTTTAATGCCTCTTACATGAAGCTAATAGGAAAAAGACATTCACAGGTACATGGACTAATGCAGTATTGTGTCCTGCCCAGCAGACCTGAAATACTCAGAAGGTGCTGAGAAGATAAGAAATAATAAATCGCAGTTTGCTAGGTTTTCTGATGCTTTAATACTGAGAGGCTCATTGAAAAATAAATGCCTGCATATAATCGAAATTTTTGCCTGTTCTCTAGATGTACCTGTAGTAGAACAAAAGATCTGCAGGGATGATTAATCAGTAGCACTTCTCCTCGAGCACTGTCTGATTAATAGCATTTCCACTTACACAGTCCTTCACTGGAATTAGCAGAACAGGGTATCAGGACGACAACAGCTCTGGTGGTGGAGCAGCATAAGGAAGTCAACTCTTTCCTGCTGACATATGCTGATCATTGTGAATGTGTTTCTAATCAGCTCACTTACAGTCTGTATCTGCACAGTAGAAAAGACAGAGGAGGGAGCAGAGACTTAATGTTTAGTGTGTTTATTCATTATTAAATGAATTCTGTTACTCTATTAACAACTGCAATTATTTCAAAAGGCATTCAGGTGAGTCAGTAGGGAGCTGTGAGATAACCTGAGGCAACCAAATGAGGCTTTTGGCTTAGGAGCAGAGTGCCTGATGTTTCTCTGGGTAACCAAATCATGCCTGGCACACTGCTCTGCCCCTTTCTTCAATGGCTTTCTACCACAGCTGGCTCTAAAGGAACCTAGAATAGCTACAAGCCAGACTTAAGGTCACATTATCTATGTCCAACACACTTGAAACCTCAATATACACTGATGCTGTGCAGATGCTTCCAAATTGTTGAACAAAACTTGTAATGGTCCTAAGGCCTGTTGGCTGAGGGAGAAATAAAGATATGCAAACATCTTTCTTTAACTTTGACAGACTTGAGAGGAAAAAGTAACAGCAAGAAAGTATGTAGAGTATTTTTAACCTCCTTTTCATGCATTTTTTCTACAGAAGAGGAAGAAGAACCTGCACAGGTTTAGGTTCCTCTGAGCTATCATCATCTGGGAGTTGGGTAAATGCTGACTAGTACACTGTCCTGAAAGAAAGTAATCCTTTAAACATATACATTTTTTGAAAAGAGGTTTTGAAAGAATTTATTTTAAAATGAAATAGTAACTCTGTCCCAAATAAACTTTTTTCTGCAAACCCATTTTTTCTGGGAAAATTTCAGTTTCTGAGGAATATTGCACCAATGCTAAACTTCAGGCTTGCTTTGGCTCTTCTTCAGTGTAGTGCAAAATTATCTACCTGCATCATCACATCCTTACCAGAACAATGTTTGAAAGTTAGTGAATTCCTTAAATGTTACGAGCCACTGAGGTATAAAGTCTTAGATTTTCATTAGCAGGAATGTTGCATATTTTCTGTTTCCTAGTTAAAAGATTTTCAGCACATATTCCAACAGATAGATAATGTTATTTAAACAGCTCTGGGTAACTGGCTAAGTACACTGGAGGTTTTTATTCTTCTTCTGTGTAACATCTAATGGTTATTAGTGGGGGCTGGATACTAAAATTTCAAACACTAGACTGAAAGAGGAAAACTTTTACTTCATATTGTTCTAAGTATTTATGCACAGAAATTAATCTGATTTTTCTAGTCTCTAGACTTTCTTTCAGAATTTAAAACTTTTAGGCAGTGACTAACATTTATAGCGTAACCATAAATTCATAGAATCATTGAATATCCAGTGTTGGAAGAGACTCACAAGGATCATCAAAGTCCAACTCTTGTCCTGCACAGGACAGCTCCAAGAATATAGATTCATACAGTATCCTGAATTGGAAGGGAAATTTCCTCTTCTAGAAGTCCTCTCAGCCAATATTTTACCTAATCCTGAGATTTAAGACGCTTACAAATAAAAACATGTAGCCGTGTTTAACAGAAGGCTCTGGAAAAAAACACTGAGTGTGAAAAGCTCCCAGTCAATGCATATGCTAAGAAAGCTGTTAAAGAAATATTTGGAACAGAAGCCATCAAAAGAGAGCCCACCTTTCTTTTCTGCTTGCAACAAGCAGAGCACAAAACCTTTGCTGAATGAAGGAAGGATGGAGAAAAGAACAAACAGCAGGTAGCTAATGTGGTTATGTACACCTCCTCTCACCTACTCCTATTTGGAATAGTCCTCTCTATTGGGGCACCTTAGTGCTCCCTAAAATTGCCTGAAAGGATGTACTGAGAGGGGGCTGCTCTTTTCTCCCAGGTCACAAATGACAGGACAAGAGGAAACAGCCCCAAGTTTTGTCAGGGGAGGTTTAGATTGGATACGAGCAAACATTTCTTCACTGAAAGGGTGGTCCAGCATTGAAACAGGTTGCCCAGGGCAGTGGTGGAATCCCTGTCCCTGGAAGTGTTCAGAAATGTGTAAAAGAGAAAAAGAGATGCTTAAGGACATGGCTTAGTGGCAGGCTTGGCAATGCTGGGTTAATGGTTGAACTCAATGATCTTGGAGGTCTTTTCCAACCTTAATGATTCTGTGCTGTGTAGCAGACCATGTCTTCTCCACATGCTGTTATGAGAGCTGTCTTCAATTATTTTCTCTGAGTATCTATTTATTCCCAGACACCATCCATTGCTGATGTTTTCAAGGTAGCAATACACATGGTTTTGGAACAGAAATATGAGTGGGATTCACCAGGCTTTACTTCAGATGTTTAAGGTTTAAACATCCAAATAAATTTAATCCCCCACATGAGTCAAGGGGGAAGAGACAGGTACTTTCAGAGGGTCAGTCCCCTGAGCTCAAAGCATTTATGTCTCAAAAAGTTGATTTATTCTTTGAGCTTGTTTCTCTTGGTTGATGACAGGGGAGCCTGGGCAAACAGTCAAGAGTTTGTCATCCAAGTTGTAGATAAGTAAGTCAGAACTGAAAACCCTGCCTCCTTCTTTAATAAAATTTAGAGCCCTGTTAATTTAATAAGTAGATGGTGTTTTTTAAAAAGTGTAATTTGTAAGGTAACCAGAGCAATAACAAAAATTTCTAAATGCAGCTTGCATGAGGAAAAAGAGTTGTTTTGGTATGTCAGCACCAGCAAATACTGACTTATATTGTTTTCACTTTGTAAAGGCAATAACATACACAGAAATGGAGAATTCATCCCTGTTAATAAGAGGAATTTTGATCATCTTACCTCTCACAGATAAGTAGTTTGAAAATTAGTTTAAAAAAAAGTGATGGTTAGAATTATTATACAACAATCATTGATCCATGACTTTCAAGCTCAGACACAGTTATTAAATCATTCAATCTAGCTGCTATGCAGGAAAACCAAGAGAAGCCCATTCTTTTGCAGGGAGCTTGCTGCTGTGGTTAATCACTCTCATTTGAGCCTAATTTCTCATTTAAGACTGCAGGGTTTTTACTCAGCATTAGTTCTTACTTTTTTTCACTACTAGATTAGAGTCATTTAGTACTTGTTATTTTCTCCCTGTGCAAGCAATTATAAACCATAATCAAGCTTTTCAAGTCTCTCACAGTAAGATATCATCTTCTGTCCTTTGAGTTATTCTTCTGAAGTGCCCTTACCAAATATGTTAAATTATGTACACATGCATATAAATATTATTCAGTGCACAAAGTGACCTTTCAAAGGGATATTGATTGTGGCATTTACCAAAGTTATATGCTTATATCTTTGAAGTATATCACCGAAAATTAGTGCTGCTGTTCCTACTGTGAGAGGAATTTCAATGCCAGACCAGTTACAAACAGGTAGGAAAAAAAAGTTATCATAGACCATAACTGTGACCTATGTTTCTCTTACCCCTCTGGACTGGGATACATCACTTCAACTTCCTAACAACAAATATGTCTAAATTGAGAGTGAACTCCAGGGAATAATAGCTGGAATAGTCTAGACAAAAAAAAACAACAAAAAAACAACAAAAAACCAACAAACAAAAACAAACAAACAACAAAACAAAAGAATTAGCAGCTATTGCATGGTTTCCCAAATCAGCTTAGGGAAGATATGCTCTGAACACAGAGGCTTTCCTCTTCTATTCCAAAATTTGAAATCTAAAAAGCCTTTTAATATTCAGCCTGCTTTTTAACAACCTCTCTTCTCCACCCCTCATCCAGTTTCATCATATGTGTGATATGCTTGTATTGTTTTTTACACTTTCATTTCCTCAATCCTGTAATTAGTGTAATAAGGTAAATGAAATTCATGGTCACAACCATAAAACACACCACAAAACTTTACACCACAAAACAATCCCTTATGCATTCATCCTGTAGTTCTTTCAAGAGAATTAACTGCCTGAGGATCATCTCTGCTTTCTTGACTTATACTTCCTTAATTCTGTCAGTCTTAGAGAGACCCTATTTCTGATGTAAAAAAAAAAAGTATTCAAATGAATAATGAAAAAAACACACACACTTTTCTTATCAATATGCTGTAGGAGAGAATCACAACTAGGATATATTAAATATCTAAAGGAATTTTCTATTCAAACCACTTTAAATTAGAGCCTCAAGTTCTGTGAAAAAGATTTTAAAAGCAGGTTTGTGCTGTCTTATTAATTGCTTATGATTGAGATTTGCTCCGTTGGACAGAGCATGGTGCTGGTAACACCAATATTGTGGGTTCAATCCCTGTGTGGGCCATTCACTTGAGAGCTGGACTCTTGTGGTTCCTTGTGGGTCCCTTCCAGCTCAGGATATTCTGTGAATCTGTGAACTTCTGCTGAACAGATTAAGGTCAATTTTCACACGTGGATAATTCTGATAATCAGCATTAGTCAGGTGATTTCCAATATGCATGCAAGCAGAATTCACTATAGTCTATATAGTCTTATCTGATTTCTAGCTGCAATTAACTATCCTGAAAGGTCTATTGAATTTTCTAAACAGCAAATATTTATATTGTAGTATAAACATTGCAAAATGATTTAGCAAAAGCCCGAAGTCCATGAATGCGTGTTTGGCAGTGCAATTTGTAACAGTCTCAATATCTGAAGCACAAGCATCTTCATCCATGGATTTTTGAACTGGTAATTGCACTGTCAGAGGAATGAACTTAGAGATAAATGTATTTTCCTTCTTCTTGTTTGGGTTTCTTTGTGTTTTTGTTTGTTTGTTTGTTTTAGTATATCCTAATAAGAGTAGTTAATTCTGAGATGGAGTCTACCTGTTTTCTCTCAGTAAGTAAGACAACAAACAGATGCTTCCACACTAAGAAACTCTAACACTTAACAGATGAATGAAAAAAACAAGGCAAGTAATCAAATGAATAAAAAGTGTTGTTTCATCTTCATGAAATGTTTAGGACATCAGAGTCTTTCACAACCAGATCAACAGCAAGAGCACAAGTTACCACTTTCTCTTTTGCTATACAAAACAACAAATTTCAGTTACTGGGTTACTGCTTGAGTAAGCATTTGGAGCAGTTCACTGTGTTTTGTGTAAGACGGAGGAAAAAAACCTGAGGAAGTGAGTAAAAAACCCCACAAATTCCTATTATCTTCACAAAGAGTCCAGAATTTCACTTCAGGTGAAAGATTTTTTTTAAATTCTGAATTTCAAGAATATAAAGATAAAACCATTTAAGCTATTGCATACAAAATGGTTCTCAGCATAAGAAACTGGTTTAGTATTTAGCTTTGCAAAAGCAGAAACTATACACCAAGGACTGGTTTATATTTGATTTTTCTCTCAGTAGTAAGATCAGAATCTTGTTTAGTCAGGAATTCTAGCTCAGTGGCTTCCAATCTTGAAGTAACATGAGTTATTTTGATTACTGGACACACAGAATTCTGCAAAAAGTTGCCATAAACCTTTTAAAATATAAATTATTTTAATTTAATATTTTTAAAGTACATCTTTGACCAAAAAGTGAATGTTTCCATTACACCCCTTCCCTAATTTGCTATTTTTAGGAACGTTGGCATCTCATACTTTTTAATACTTTCCAAATGACAAAACCAAAGAAGATCTATGCAGCAAAGCAGCTTTATTTCAGCCTTTGGCTACAGCTTAAGCATTTTGAAAATCCATGTTTGCCAGAGACGTTCTCTTGCCTTGCAAGCATGTCGAAAGCCTGCCTGAAGACAAGGGTCAATGCACAATGAAGCATCTGAGGCTGCACAAACATTTACCTTCACAGCATCTGCTTTAATACTAAATACCTTCAAAAATTTCCATTACCAAAGGGGTTTTTCTCCCCATTAAACAAATGCAGCTGTCTTGGACAAAACTGCTGAGCTTGTGAAAATAATTCTCAGCCCCTTCATCCAATTAGTCTTTTCCATAAAGTTAAAATGTCAAAGACATTTAGATTCTTGGTGTACAGCTGCACCAGGAATGGTGTTCTTGGACATTGGTAACCTGGAAATTCTATGTATTCTACATATTTGGCCTTCTACCACACCATGTGTAAACTTACTACAAAAATCTAATTAAAATGCTAAAATAGTTTTAAAAAGACTGCAAAATTCTGTGTGAGGAAATGGGAGCAGAAGCAGTCAAGAACAGATTTGAGTCCATCACAAATAAACATATATATCTTCTAAGTTCAATTTTGCATTTTGATCTTTAAATTTTCAGTTCCTTCATTACTAGAAGGATGAAGTTCCAACTTGAAATGTTTGTATGTTCTAATTCCTAGCCATGGAAGATTATTTCATACATTTATTACGTACCTCAATGTGGGGTCATCCCCAAAAGAGCTAAGACACAACTGGAAAGGCTGTGATGCAGACTGGACAACTCATTTGAAGCAGCAGGCTCATGTCCTTGCTCAAAACCTTTTAAGTAAATTGATGTCATGTAGAACTGGCACCTGGCCCTCCACCTCAGCGCTGTCCCACAGTGCAACATCACTGAGGGCAGCACAGACATGGACATGAAAGCTTTTGAACTGAATGACAAATGAGACCCAGATTTCACTCAAAATACCACTACACGACAAATTTTTACCTAGTGATGATAACATTCAGCAGAAATGGAAATCAGAGATGGGTTTGGGTTGAAAGGGCCTGAAGTCCAGGCTGCAAAGGCCAGAGACAGACAGTCCTTGAACTTTCAGTGAAATGAAGCAAAGTGCTTCTAAAACGAACAGCTGCATGGCACAGTCAGCCCACTTGGACTGGCCCCCACTGGTTCCCATTAGGCCACTCAGCAATCAGACAGGACCTCAGGAAAACCACATTTGCCAGATACCTGTGATAGTCACATAACTACTAGCAAGATAGTTTAGTATTGCCATTAAGCAGCTCTGTTGTTCATGAGTCCAGAGTGGAAGGTGATACTTCACTCCTTGAACATTTCATAGCCCTCCTCAAATGAGTTTGTGTTGGTAATCCTGGTGTCCAAATTACAGAAAGTGAAATTGCATTCTGCTTATCTAAATTCCCCATGCAGTATCTATATACAGTTTTTATACTGCATTTAAAATGTCAGGTGCTGTTCCACACCACAGGCTCCTGCCTGTCAGTCTGAAGGGAATCATTATTATACATCTCTTGTGCTTATTTAAAGGGGTTTTTTATTTATTTTGCTTTAACTTCTTTAAATAATTACCATTGCTGTTGTAGAAAACATTTTAGAAAGGCAGTTGTAGCACAGTGAGAGCTGATGGTAGAGAAAACCTCACCAGATTCTGAGATTAACTGATAAAGTCACTTTAAATATTTGCAGGCTAAAAATACACATTTTTGCGGTCAGCTTTTGAAATTTACTAAAAATTGTCTTCAAGACAATTTCATCAATGCCACAGTTAATAGAAAATCTTAATTTTATCCACATCCCCAGAATTTCAAAGCCATTTTTCAGTACTCAGTATATAGAATTAGGAGTTATGAAAACCTACTGAAGAGGCAGCATTTTGGTGTGAAACTATCAATTAATATTGCTTATTTTCAAAATAGAACAACACAGAACCAAATTATGCTTTTATTGGGATTAATCTGAGATTCAGTGAAGAAAAATGGATCTGATGGAACCATAACTGAGAAATGGGACACACATGCTGTGCAAGCAGTATTTATGAGAAAGAACACAAGAAAATAAATTATCAGAATTTTATTTCTGTTACAAATTATCACAATCACAATTAATATAAAACAGAAAGCACTGAGGAGACATGACTTGGATACAAGATTTATCAAGGTGTAAAAGCCTCATCCAGGACTCTACTACTGGAAAACCTGTGACTGTGTATTAGAGAAAAGATTTCTATGCATCAAACACTAAGTGAAAGAGAATAAGCAGCACTGTATAATTGACAGGGATTAAACATCTTCATGTTATACAAGTTTTTGAAGGAAATGGAATTTGGAGCATTATTTCTACTCAAGAGTCTTGTTTTGAGCAGACTTGTATACAATTAGCTATTAAGAAAAGCTTCAGCATAAAACACCAGTCTTCATTTTAACTTATCCATGTTGTTCACACATTAGACAAGCTAATTCCAAAAGCATTTAAAGTCCAGTCATGAGACCTCACACACTCTTACATTTGCTGCATAAGGCTAAAAAGAGTCACCAAAGAACGAGAGTTGCGTTATTGCTTTGTAACAGGAACTTAGATGGAAATTCTTTATTGAGCTCCAAAACATTTTTGCATCACTATACAATTAAGAGTTTCAATATACAGTTATTTTAAAAAGTGTATACTGTTGTACACTTTAAGGCTTTCATACAAGAAATACTGAGCAGGATTTTCATACTCCGTCTGGTCACTGTCTGGACACACAGGTAAGTACAATGCTCTAAGCAGTCCATAATTAACATGGCAGAAGTTCCTGAAAAAGAACAAAATGCAATTCATTTGTAGGTATCTTGAGACTAGTGACCATGAATTCTCTGAAGACTGACAGATTATATGCAGTGGAATCAGACAATTATACACATATTAAATATAGCTCTATGGAAACCACTGCAGAAACTGCTATCACTGAAATTCACTGCAAATGTTATTAAAAAGTTCAATAAAAGCAAATTACTGATATGAATAATTGACCATTAGCATTATTGTTTGACCAGTAACATGCAGTAATAGACCAGCATCAGAGTACAAAACTCTACTAGAATGAAAACAGACTTTAAGTTAGTTCGTCACAAGGAAAGAAAGGCTGCCTTCCACATTTTTGTTTAGAAATCTCTTCAGATTATTCTCCCCTCTGTTCCAAATCTAATGGATTTAAGAGATTATTCCACAGGAAAAAAAAAACCCACAAGAGAAACGCAATAGCAGAACAATGCTAGTGCATGTTATTTTAGGAAATGTCAGGAGAAGTTTTGCACTGCAAAAATATAGTTTTGAAGAATGCCTAATACCAGTTGTTTGAACTGATGTGGTTTATTGTGCACACACAGGACATGAGAATCGATACATCATTTTCTTAAGAGGCATGAGAACACATTTTCTTAGTATAAATCAGATGTATCAATGTGGAACATTGGAAGAAGGAACACTTAATTAATGTTAATCATTCAATGGTGCACTTCAACAGCCTCTGCTATCAGGGAGACACAATTTCCCCTGCCAAAGGAAACCTAAAACAATTTAAGGTTCTGTAGCACTTCAGGGCACAGCAGCAGAGAAGTGGCACAAATCACACATGCTGACACATTCATCCTCCATACTGGAGGTACTAAGGAAATATGGCATTAAATAAAAGAGAGTTGGATAAACATTACAGAACGCTGAATTCACTTGTGATTTACTTATTTCTCTACTATCCATACTTGCTACTAGATAGTTTAGTTTCAACCCTACAAGTTTTATTCTGTATATTTAATACAATACTTGATACTTGCAGATGAACCATTCTTACGTAATACATCATAAGTGACTTAAGATGTGAACAGAATGAGAGATTTGGCCAATTGTTATAAATACTCTTAAAAAATATTTATATATTCAGTTTTGCCATAGCAGTTCTAGCAACTGGTATTAAATCTTTGCCCTCTGAGCCCCAAAGGGCAGAAATCTTCTCTAAGCTGTACTACCCATAAAAGAGTCCTTTGATTTAAGCCCTTAAAACACTCAAAATTCTACTAAAGCCATTTTGTATGTACAAAAGGTTCCTATAGCCTGTGACAGCATCCTCTTAAATTTACTGCAGTACACAGAGGCAGTGCAACATATGCAATATTTCACAGTATAGAGCTCTATTTATCTGAGCCTTGTCAACTAAAGACACTGAGATCATGAGCTTTGCAGGAAGAATTACATTCCAACTAGAAAAAAGATATCTGTTTTATTTAAAATATACACCATCTGAGCATAAATTCAGTTAAATTATTTCTTACTTTATATATTGAATTGACCAGAAACAGTAGAGCCAGCTATTCTTCAGCTAATATTTCTTAGTGTTTCTTCTCCTTCAATTAGTGCCAAAAATCAGTCTGCTACTGGTGCAGCAATGCTTGACTTTGAAAATCAGTCTACAAATTGTGTTTTTCAAATTTTAGATATGTTTGTTGACCAGATTAGTTTTAAATTCCCATTTGAAAACTACTAGCATCAAATTACATTAATTTTCTTCAGCTTCCTCTGTCCAATGAATACTTAATCGGTTGAAATGCTCTCAAAGCTATGTACACCTTTCAATAAACTGCAAGGGGAGTGTCCACACACTGTGACAGCTCAATGTCCTGATTAATGATATTTCAGAACTATTACTTTTCTTACCAGAACTGAACACAGCCAGTGATACCTAAATTAAACCCTTGTGCAGAATTAAGAACCTGATCAAAAGGTTCATTATTTATCTACTGATTTCAAAGATAAATAAAGATACCTACCAAAGCATCAGAAGATTAGGGTTTTTGTTCTCTTTGCTGTCCAAGGAGGTGAGTCTCCTGACAAGAGGAAAAAAAAAAAAAGGTATTTTTTTACTAAACTTCAAAGAATTTCAAATAAAAACTAAAGAAAACAATGTAAATCCAACTATAATAAACAATGCTTAAAAAAAGCTTTAGATAACATTTGCAATGGTTAAGTTACCAGAATTTATAGAAAAATAATATATTACAAACTACTGGTTATGAGGTTTTACATTGGTTTAATAGGGAATAGTTTGTCCAAATTTAACTAGCTAAGCTAAGGCTTTTTAGACTACTAATACAAATTAAACGTTTTAAAATGAGAATTTAGGTGTCCTCAAAGTCTTTCCTACACTCGAAAATGAAACTTTCTAAGTTCTAGCCTCCCTGTTTTTATTGGTTCTATTAAGATAACTTAAGTGAGATTAAAATCTTATTTGATTTATTTACCTTTGCAAATGAAGACCGTTTTAAGGGTTACACATCCTCTGCCTCTGACGAAAGCGACCTCAATTAGTCAAGTCAGAAAGTCTTTAAAAGCTTTGTGTTTATTGCTTCCAGCACGGAGCGAGGTGGTCATTAACGTACCAAAATTCTCATAAAAATTCCAAAGTTGCACTAGTGAAAAAATGCTCAACAAGGTGAAAACTACGCACATCTTTTCCAGAAAACTCAGCAGCTATTTTAAACCATTTTTTTAACAAAAGTATTTTGATTTAATGTGGCACTGAAGCAGATCCATACCATCTGGATATTTTAAACAGCATTTATATCTACTGTGAGTATATAGAGAGATACATTTAGGTTTAAACCGTCTTGTTTTAAAAGAAGGTGCACAATGTTTAATATGAGCCTTTTATGCTGATCACTGTTAAACATTTCTCCCTGTTTACTACTATTTATGAAGTTTTATTATAAGATAAAGCATAAAATTAATCTCACACACACTGATTTTCTTTCAAAAGTTTATTTAGTATCAAGCAAGGGTAAAACTTTGCTTAACACTACAGAACATTTCAAGACTTGAGTTACAAAATACCACATTCGCATTTGTAGTTTGCTTCCCTTTTTACGCATGTTTGCAAAGAGAAAATCTAGCAAATGGCTGAAAATAAAAGCTAAAAACTAAATTGTTGAAAACCTTTCAAATAAAAGGTTACGCTTATGTTAAAAAGAATGGACTAACGTATTTAGTAAACCTATTTTTTGTTTAACACTAGTTAATCAAAGGTTATTTTTTTGATCACCTATTTTTTCAAACACAATCTGGAAAAAACAAAGTTCCTTGTTTTACATATCTTTCTGTCCAGGTTGTTCTTTCAACAAAATGTTTTAAGTTCAGTCCATCCATTCAGACTTTTTATGCACTTTGAGTTAATAAAAAGGGATTGTTCATAGAAAAAATTACTTTGAACAGTATACAGGACTGGTGGAGATTGGATATTTCACAACATCAGACAGTACAATCAGTATCTGGCATATGGCTGGTCTCTGTAGACTCCTTTTGTTGTCCTTGCAGAAGGTGTCTTGTGTCGTGAGTTGGTCCATTCTTCTTGCCCTACAAGAAAAGAAAATATGATTATAGCCTTCCAATGTCCTCAGATGCTGTACTACTTTTTAATTATTTCATTGTGAATTAGAAAACCACATTCTGTTTAAGGAAACCAAGGGATAGAAAGTGAAGTCTGACACTTGAAACAAAAAAATCTGGGTACAACACATCTATCTGAGCTAGGCCACAATGATTTCTCAGCACATGAGAGCAGGGAGTGTGACAGGCTAATGGCAAAACTATTTAGGGCTCTGGCAATTCAGCTGGACCTGCTTGTTGCAAATGCACAGAAATTTCAGCTCTAGTATCAGACACACCAATAATCACACTGGGATGAAATGAATGGAGGGTATGAATTATGTATAAGGAAACAAGCTGCCCTCAGAAGTAAGTTTCTCAGCATCAGTACCAATTTAGGCCTAATTCAAACATGCAATCCAAGCCTCAAGTATCACTACAACACCTGTGGCTTTTAACAGCCTAGGGCCAATATTCCATTTCTCTGTAAACACTTACCTCCTCTAAAATGTAGTAAATAGGAGGACAGATTACAAAAGAATTAAAATAACAAGGAATACTGTTTGAAATTTGACTATAAAATAAGTTTGTAAAAAAGCTTGTGCTATATTTAATACTTCATAATCCTGACACTTTTTAATGGTAATAAATATTTTAAAAAGTAGCAAAAGTTATTATTGTAAGAGTCAGACCTACTGTGCCAGGCATTACAAGAGGGAAAACAAAGGATTAAATGAAGAGTATAATGAAACAGGACTTAAGTACAATCCAGAAAGTAAGAATGGAATTCAAGTGTATAATAGACTAAAATTTAGGCTTTCTAGTCCATTAAAAAAAATAAAATCAAACTCAAAGACCCCTCGACTTTGAATGCTCAAGTAACTTGCTCCAACATGGGATATCTGAAATTAGATGACAAGAATCCCGTATGTCAAGGGTTCAATTTCACAATCCCTTCACAGAAGCCTCTTCCTGAGTAATTTTTAATAATGTAGGTGGTAGGTGGCTGCCTGCAGAGTCCAGGTTATAAATGATACACAGGTTATCAGGACATTTGCCTAGGAGGTAAAAGGAACAAGTTCAAATTTGGTGTAAGGCTGAAAGAATTAAACTTACACCTCAGGCAAGTTCCACAGGTATCTCGTAACACATGAGAAGCAACCTCTTATGCTTCTTCATCACTCAGAAAGCAAGGCTTACATTAAAAAAGAAGAACCTGAGTCTAACAAGAGCAGCTGACTGAGGGGTAAGAATTAAAAATATCCTACCTCTTAAACACTGCTGCAAGAACTGCTTAAATGCAAAAAGCAGTCTTGCTTACAGTTTAAGGGGAATGCTTGGTCTTTATCAAGCAGTTGAGCAAACCAATAGGGTAAAGAGTTACTTCACTGTTTATAAGTTTTCATTTTGATGCTGTTCAGGGCTCCAAATCCTAAAAATACTGATATTCTTCCAACATCCCCTGGGATGTCACCCGAGTTTCTCAGAGAAGGAAAAGCTCAGGTACCTCCTGGGAAGCTGAGTTTCCTCTTGGCCAACACTAGACAACAGCCTGCTCACTATGCAGTCTTACTTAGTTTGAGGCACCTAATGTTCTTTACTTATAGTGAAGATGGTTATTAATCCCTAACTCTGCTTTTAAGGGATATACTTAAGAAATAAAGTGTATAACTATTTACATGTGCAAAAACTTCAGTGGCTGCAACCCATAATCATTCTTCTAGATATTTATAGTCTTCCTCTCAACATGAGTAAATACATCACTTAATATTCTGAGTGGCTGTGCTTTGATAAATAGAAAACCAATTTTAAATGCAAAAGCAATGAAAAATCCATATTTTCAACCTTAAATACTGCAATCAATATCTTTCCCCATCAATCTATCCACATTAAGCAGTTTCATACATTTTTTCCCCTATCAATTCTGCATTAATGAAATGGTCTTAAAAATACCAGATTTATAATGGCAAACAATTTATTTTAATGCTGAAATAAAGATTTAAGCTATATATCTATCAACACCAACTGAAAGTGCTGGGGGACAGAGGAATTTCAAGTTACCTCTTCTTTTGAGGAACTGACTTTTCCCTCAAGCAAAATAATTAGTTTAAGCAGATATCTTGGGCAAACTACTGCATTAGGTGCATTTATCACAACTTAGTTGAGGTCATTTTAGTTTTCAGCAGGAAGCACTTCCAAATGGAGTTAAAGAAATAGACCTCTGAAAATTTTAAGTAGAGCTCTAAAATCACTGAAGCATTCATTACTCAGAATTACAATTTTTACATGGGTTACTAACAACCCTCAAATGTTTGAGACTTGAGAGACCTGGATTGTATTTCCCTGATCTCTAGCCAGAGACTTAACATTTATCCCTTAAGCAAAGGTACCTTTTAATATGCTTTATATTTCTAACCCATAACAGAGTTCTTTAATTAAACCTGTCACTACCACACTTCTATATTAAAAAAAAGTGATCTTTACCATTGGCATATGTTTTTTGCTTCATTACTCACTGTTTTGTCCCTATACAGAGTAACCCACTGCCCTCACATCTATTAGCTACCTAATGTACTTCCCCCTAACCTTTACATAATGACTCCCCTGCTTGATTTCCCAAAACTGATGCATGAAAATGAACTAATACAGAAAGACCATACAAGGCTAAACCACACTCAATTAGGCCCTAATTCAGCTGGGAGCTTCAGCCTATTCTCATCTTGTACGAAGTCTCAATGCCAGCTGTACCACACTACAAGCATTTGCTTCTGGCAGTCAGAAGTTCCTGGAAAAACATCCTATACACCCATTTTTTTTCTTACATCTCATTGAATGTGACATGGAAAGGGTGCTTGCACCATGATTTAAGTTTTATTTTCCCTCCTTCTTTGGTTTTAGTTTCCCATGACTGCATTAGCTAACAGACCACAGAGGGCATTTTTCTCAATAAGCACACAAGGAGCTCTGTGACAGCACAGGAATCCCTGAGCAGCTGTTATCCACTGCAGGACTGAGACTCGCCTCACAGAAATTATTCTTTCATTATGCTTTTTTTCAAGAGTCTGCTGCTGCAGTCGTTCAGCTCATAAAGCCACTCACCATAGGAGTCGTAGGTGTCTTCACTCAGCCCGTGGCCATAGTCGTAGTAATCTGCTCCACTGCAGGGCAGGAGGGGCATGGAGAGAACAAGAAAGAAAGCAATTGTGAGAAGAAATGCTTATTACACATTCTACCTTTGAAAAGAAAGCTTGAAGGATATAGGACATGCCCTAAGAAAGTATCTGTGTGACAGTGACAACTGAGGTCCTGCTGGTTTATTAATTAGAAACCATATTGAATTTCATTTAGGATTTTTTTTTCCCATCACTCAGCTCCTCATCCACACTATAAATGTAGATGTGGGAATTTTTTGTTTAAAGTTATACTTGCGAAGATTAAAGATCCTACAAGTGTTAATGAAAAAAATGGAGGTGTAGGTACTGAACCAATTAATTTGTCTCAAATTCCTTTTCATTATCTACATTTGCCTTTGTGTCTTCAAATTCACAGATAAGAAGGCAATAAAGGGCAAACAATTTGCTGATTGAAGGGTTATACAGTTGCTCTGAGTGTACAAGTCACAGTGTCTTCAAAGCAAGACAAAAGCACATAAATATAAATGCTATCATTTTAACAGGCAGATAAGAAATGAGAATAAGGAACTATGTTAAAAGCTGGAATCTGTAGTTGAGAGGATTCAAAGTATATATGAATATCATAACCACGGCCTAAACCAGTCTTCCATTTCATAATGGTATTTATATTTGTATTAAGACCCCTGAATGGAAACAGAAGAACAATCCTTATTACACACTATTCCATTATGCTTTTGTGTTTCATGGCAGTCTAAATGCATGTGCTCTTTTACACAGTTTATAGGACAGCAGCAGCAAGTGCCTAAATGGTTCCTTTCCTTTTCCTTCTAACCCCAGCCAGACTCAGGGTTGACAATATTTTGAAAATACTCTACAAATTGATGCTACCAAGTCATTACCTTCTGAGTGAGAAGGAAATCACTAATATATGATCACTAGCAAGTAATTACTGATATTGACAAAATGTTCCTAGCATTAGATTGATTGCTAAATAAACAAAATAAACACCAGAGAGAAAATAAACCATTTAGAGACATAACATGAATTAGCAGGTAAAACATTTATATAAAACAAACAACACATCACAACTACTTTCAAACTGACACGAATTTGTTGTGCTTGGGTTGTTTGTGTTTTCGTTTGGGTTTGGTTTTTTTTTTTCCTTAACCAAAAGGTTTTAAATCCTACAAAATAACCAGGCCTGGTGCATGCAAAGTCTGGATGAGTATTTTTAATTGCTGATATAAAGCTTCCTAAACAACAACTTAGCCAGAATGCACTGTGAAGACCCACAAAAAATTATCTCTACAAAACCTGTCCTCTATGATTTCTCATGTGGCGAGGACCCCAGAGTAAGAAGGGTAAAGTTTGAATAAGAAATACTTTTTCCCTGCAGCAGCAAATAATAAGTCTTTATTCTGACAATGAACTGAAAACTGTCATTCACTATCCTTCCACACAGCACTTATTTATTTTAAGGCTGTCATTGAGTTTAGAAGCCTAAAGCAGCAGAGCCCCATCCCAATATCTGTCAATCCTGTTAGAATGACTTTGTGGGGTCTCATTTCATAGATCTAATATATCTATTAAACAAACAAAAAAAACGACTCATTTTACAGCACATAAACTGCAAAACAAATAAGCATCAGAAAGGAAGGAACCTTTTACTTATACTGAAAGTGTATCACAACTCATCTTTATTAACAGAAATCCTCATTCCAACTAGATCTGTCTGAAAAGTACAGAGTCTGAATATCCCATGGCATTTACAACCAGTACTGAAGGTAATAGATTTTTTTGAGGTTTTCTTAGAATTATTGATTTAGATTTTAGAAAAATCTAGTAGTGTATATGAAGTTACAGCTTATAGAATTTTATTTTTTTTCCAAAGCAATAGGCTGAAAAAAGGAAACCTGGTCAAAGCAGCCTGCAATACCAAACTTCTAAATTGTATATTTTAACTCATTAACTGAGATAACTGAGATTGTTGAGGTCAATTCTGCTGTGAGGACTTCAGTAGCTATATTAAATAATTCTTCCTCTGGACAGAATATATGATATGCATTTTTGCTTTAAAATAATCCTTTACATTTAGACTTCTTTTATATACATTCTCTGACATCTTAGCATTCTGACTGAAGACTATTTAAACTTTTTATTTCCTTTTAATAGATTTCTTCTACAAGGACAGCCCTTTGCACAGAATCACAGAAAGGCCTGGGTTGAAAGGGACCTTAAAGATCACCTAATTCCAACCCCCTGCCATGGAGAGGGGCACCTTCCACAGGTCAGGTAGCTCAGGTTGCTCCCATTCCTTTCATTTTTTCTCATAGAAAGGAGAACAAATCCTCAAACCCACTTCATTTTCTTCTTTACCTCATGCGACTCATTCCTTTCAGAAAAAGAAGAAAACATGTCATGTATCCTCTCTTTAACCCAGCAAGACTAAACATGGACTCTGCTTGGAGTTCTTTTGTTTTCAGATGTCTTGGTCAGAATTGACCTCAAATGTCTTAACGAGGTCATTTCCTTTATTTTTCCTCACTTTTTATGCATCTACTTTTTTAGATAAATAATTGGATTACACACTATAGCCAGATGAGTTTTCAAGCACCTTCCTAACCATCAAGGAAATGGTACAAGTACAATTACCACTGGAGCATCAGCTGTGATTCAGATCTTTTGTATATATAGAGCCTTTGCTTATATCCCCTCTATTTAACTCCTTTTGTGTTCCCATTCCAGCATAATGGCTTTGGGCTGACAAGAGAGAAAACTGAGATGGCAAAGGAAAAAATGCTTTGATTTTCCAGGTCAGCATAAAAACACAGAACCACTTAATGCTATGGAAGGATTAGCAAATAACAATAAACTTAAGTATGTTATTTTTAATTGCTGAGGGGTGGGCAGTAATCCTACAGTTCACAGGAAGTGTGAAGTGATGCTTAAGTAGCTTAAATAAGGCCAGGGGAAGTGCCTGTTTTCTGTGTTAAGAGAAAAAGCTTTAGATAGAAAGGAGCAAACTCAGATTTTAGCACAGCATCACTGGTGAAGTAGAAATGCTTCTCTAAGGCTTTATTTAGTAAACTAGAGGACTGGGAAACTTCCTGCCATTTTTCTACAATCACTGTGCTGTGAGAAGTGTCTTAAAATACTCTAATTTAGAGGTATTCAACATAAGCCTTCAAAGGTTCTGTGGAAAAATGACCTCAATTTCTCAGGCTTTTCTGCTATGCTGATTTGTTTCTGAAACTATCTTGACGTGCCATAACAGATCAAACATTTATGAAAAAAACAAATAGGAGTAAACTGCTCTTGACTTGATGGTGAAGTCTTAATGAACTATTACCTTTTATATTGTATTAACTATTAGCTTATTCTTCCCAGAGATACTGAATATTCCCTTGGGACAGGTATCAACAGAATGGTAGTTTTAATCCAGCTCACACGGGTTCCTCACTACCAGACAGACATTGAGGGGCTGGAATGTGTCCCGAGAAGGGCAAGAGATTTGGGAAGGGTCTGGAGCATAGGTCATAGGAGGAGCAGCTGAGGGAGCTGGGGGTGTTCAGCCTAAAGAAGCCTCAGGGGAGACCTTATTGCTCCCTACAACTCTGTGAAAGGAGTTTGTAGCCAGCTGTGGGTCAGTATCTTCTCCCAGGCAACAGGTTAACAGGATGAGAAGAAATGGCCTCAAGCTGCACCAGGGGAGATTGAGGTTGGGCATCAGGAAAAATTTCTTCACTGAAAGGCTGATCAGGCATTGGAATGAACTCTCCAGAGAGGTGGTGGGGTCACCATCCCTGGAAGAGTTAAGAGGTATCTGGATGTGACATTTAGTGCTGTAGTTTAGTTGACAAGGTGGTGTTTGGTCAAAAGTTGGGCGCATCCTGGAGGTCTTTTCCAACCTTAAAGATCCTGTGATTCCATATCAGAAGAAGCCACTAGGCTATTTTTGACACAATCCTAAACAGGCAGATCAACCAGACAGTGCAAGTGTACTTCCAAAAATGCAAAAAGGTAGTGAAAATATATTGTGATTAATTCATGGGATTGCCACAGCTCCTTATAATTGATACAGGCCATCTTTTAGAATGGTCATTGTGCCATGTCTGTGTCTGAAACAGAAGCAGTGTGTCAGGGAGCCTGGTTGCTAAGGGAAGATTAAAAGGTCTCTGACTGAAAGCTTCTCATTTACTAGAAAACCCCAGACAAGCCTGGTTTAAGCACTGATTGATCTGAAACTTTCTTTGGCTTCAGTGATGAAAAACATCCTTTGCAACCAGTTCAGCTTCCTGAAATGCTTATTATGGAAAAACTGACCAAAATTGCTGCTTTTTCTATACCATATTAGTATCACAAGTAATTCTGGGACTGATGCCATTAGACAGAAAGTGACATAAAACCCTCACAAACAACAAGGCTTCCTTTTGTGCCAAGAGCAGCTCCATAAGTACCACCTTCATTCTTCTACACAGAACAACAAAGCAGAAAGAACAAATAAGGATCACTCTAGCAAGAGGTGCTATATGATAGATCCGGACTGATATGGTCACATCTGAAGAGAACTCTTCCACAAGGACAAGCCCTTTTCCATCGTTCCTGTCAGATCTTCACACTCAGCAGCTTCTGATAAGAAAGAGCATCTGTCAACAGTAAGCAGGAAGAGTGTCCAAGATAACAATTACTGAAGCTTCTCATAACTCCATAATTGTCTTGAACATTGAGTATCTGTTCTCACTGCTTCTGCAGATCACTAGAACACCATATTCTGGAACCCAGCTTACAGCAGGAAAGGAGGGATCCAGGCTATCAAGAAGAGATCCACATCTTGCATCTTGTTGATAGATTTTTAGTTAATGCCCAGGTCTGCTGCTACATAGTAGAAATTTCTTTGGTACATGCTTTCAACTCTGCATCTCAGCTCAAGTCTGTAAAACACAATGCTCTCAGAAAACAACTGAGACCTCTATGGGAAAGCTTTATAACATACAGACAAATTATGCCATCTTCCTTGAATCATAAGCTATTGTACTCTCAAATGGGTAATACAAACAGCAGATCTGTTACCTGTAATACTAAAAGGTGACCAGAGTGCCCTCTCAAGGATTCTCTTCGCAATCACTATTTAGAAATTACTTTTTATAGCAGAAATTGTAAGAAATTTCACTTCTAAAATTTCTCTCCTCAGAGTCATCTGCATTCTGGTGCTACCCACCAGGCACAGAACTAAGTCTATCCAGGCATTTCTAGCAGAATTCTACAGTTGCCTAAAGCAGTTTTACCATCTGAAATGTCCTATCATTGCTGTCTCAACTCAATTAGCCTTTCCCTCATGCCAACTCCATTCTCATGTCCCACCTCTCAAAAGAGGAAAGGAAAATTACAAATACAAGAGGCAACTGAAGCACGTGGTACAAATAAGGCTTCTCAGGAACAGCAGCAGCAGGAGCTACAGCTTTACCTTTAAATTATGAATAGAATACTGCAATACATCCCTGAACATGAGAAATGCTAAACATACTAATGTCAGAAACTTGATACATCAAATAAGAAAGCACTAGCAGAAAAAATAAAACCTCAGGTTGCATAAACTGAGCATTTTGGTTTGACTGGTGAATCAGAACCAAGTCCCAGCCACCCCACTCCATGTCTGTCTGGTTTGCAAAGCAGGTTATGAACTGCTGTCAGAGGAAACTAAACTGGAAGTCTTAAACCATCCAGGTGTGTACCAGACATAATCCAACTGCTGAAGAGAGAATGAAGACATGAACCAGCATTAACATTGGAAAAAGCTGTGTTTTCTTCCATTTCCCTCCAAACAGACAAGATTACTCCAGACAGTGGAAGCAGCAGTGAAGATCTGAATGATCAAAGAGTCAAAGAATTTTTAGACTATTCATTGCAATACTGGAAAGAGCTGAAGGTATTATTGCATCTAATTCTTGGTTATCTCTCAAGTTCTGCATATGATGGTTGGTGTTAGAGATCCAAGATGATGCTGCTTATCACAGGCTGGAGTACAAGGCAACACTGCCTCTAAAACACCACCATCCTCAAAAAGTGCACAGGTAGTTTGTCACCATTGCATCAATAGAAATACTGTTCCAAAAGATACACATCATATTTTCTTATCTTTTTCATTTGCTGAAGGAACAGTACAACTTTCAACAATTTTCTACATATTTGGGGTTAAAACTGAAGAACACTTGAGAGAAAAGATATAATTCCATCCTAGTTTTACATAATTCAAAAATAATGGAAGTGCCATCAAGAAAGATTAGGTAAAGGTAAAACAAAGAACAGACTTAACTATTTTCAGGGCTGCATAATCATAAGCATCTGAAAGATCTTCACAGCAATGCACTACCCTGTTCAAGATCTTTTCCAGAGCTTCCCTAGCATCCCTTGCACGAGCAGGGTCCAAATCTGGCCTCTCCAAGTACAGCAAGGCAGATCTCTTCCTCTTAAGGACAAGTCAATCCGTTTAGGTGCAAAGACTTGTTTGCCTGGCCTCAAGTGAGCTCCACCACTTCTATCCACATGAATGTTTCAGGTGCTTTACATACAGCTCTCATGATACAATTACACCAAGATAAATGTGGTTACAATGGTTACCAGTACAATATTTTTAGTCATCTATAATCTGAACTATATCAAAATTGTGCTTAAAAGTACAATTTACAGCTCTCCATATTTCTAATGAAATAAATACAACGACAAGCAATTAAGAGCATTATAAATTTTTCCTGCAACAATCTCCCATTTCTAAAGTTGTCCAATTAAATAGGTATTTCCTTACCAATAGAAAGGAGCAAGATTTTTCTTCCCTTGAAAGCTAACTGAATATAACAGGGTAGGCAGAGAGGAAACTGCAACTTTGAATTACTGCTAGTAAGCAGTGTGCTGACTGTCAACCAGCAAAACAGTGTCAAATCATCTACAAAACACGTTCTGTGACAAAAATACGTTCTGAGCTGATGCAGCCTGATTGCTCATTCAACTAATACATATTGGCTTCCAAGTGTGAGTTTCCAGTGAAGTTCCTTCTTCACCCCACACCTGGGAAAATAAGACTTCCCTGTATATATAAATATCATTCCCTGTCTACTGCAAATGTAAATTTATGATGCCCTTTCTCTAGTCTGGAGAGACTGTATAGTCTTTCTTCCTTACCTTCATATCTCTTAATCAAAAAAATAGTTAATTATTATGTGAGACATTTGAAAAGTTCTTCCTAAATGAATAGCTTTTAATTTGTATGATTTGGAAGCCAGATTATCCATGTTCTGTCTCCAAAGCCCAAACATCCAGCAGCACTTCTGCAGCATCCTGATGATGCCCTAGCAACTGGATGCTCTCCCTCCCTTCTTACCTCCATCCTTCAAACATAAAGAACCTTATTTTTAAAACAAACTGTAATTTATCTGAAGCCTACATATAATTAAGATTTTTAAATTATGACTAATTCCACAAGTTACCATTAACCGCTACTATACAGAATTTAATATTTAAAAATATTCCCTGTTAATGAACTCTTTTTCCTATTTTGGACTTCAAAGATCCACTTTGACCTTTCCTCTCCTCATGTTTTCACTTGTGTTATCAGTCAAGGAAAAACATTCAAAATCCTACCAAATATGGATCTTCTTAAACTGTAATGTGGAATTCAACCACCCAGTTTAAGAAGCTATAGAATCATCCAAGCAAAATTAAACCAATCATGCAGAATTAATATAACTTTATGAAATAATTATTTTTAAAATTTTTCTTATCATTACTTATAATTTTATGTTACTACCTTTTGTAGTACTATAACTCCTCCATATTAGTTTTCTAAATTTATTTTCAAATCCATTTTACTTGTTTCCTAAATATGGAGGCACAACCACAGTTAAATTTAATAGCAAAACCATGAAGAGAACCTAATGAATTTTACTGAGTATAATTAGTACAGATGAAAAGTAATCGTGACATTTATTAAACAGTAAAGCCATCTCATATTAACATGATGAGGATTCTAAGAACTTCTTCCAGTTTTACTGAGTGCACCATGAGATATGCATGTGTTAAGTTTTTCCATCACTACAGTTGAATCACCTTAGTCTTATTCCTTTCTACTGACATTTCAGACCAGACTTCTGTAAATCAATTTTAAAAAATTAAAATACATCAGATTCACAATAAAAACTATCTGTGCTATTCAGGCACTTCTGAATAGTTTACCTTGCCACATTTTAATAGGTAATAAAAAAGAAAACATCGACCTAAACCTGGAAAACTGCATCTGAAAAACTGCAGTAAATAATCTCTTTGAATAATATGAGTGCAAAAATTAAGCAGGCAACTACATGGCAGGATTCTCAGTTAAAGAGCTACACTAGCTTATTTATGCTAATGCCTTAAGGCTTTTATTTTGCAGAATTATAACCTCCAGTATACTCTGGTACATAACAGGTGTTCATAAGCAACAGCAACACAAAAACGTCAACCCTTTGCACTATCCCCAGAAGTCAAACTCCTGAGGATTGATTTGATTTATAAGTCAAAGCATGAAATACAAACAGCTACAAGCATTAAAATGGAGAGAATTACATCTTGGAAAACTACAGTAACAAACACTCGTTTGCATATAATGCATATTTATACATCCTGGAAATGCATGATTGCTGACAAACTCAACAATGTAAATTTAAAACACTGAGCATCACAAGCAAACTGTTTGCAATTAACTTTCAAATACCAATAGCAACATCTCCATAAGCCGACTGCAAATCCATATGCTCAGCTCTTCATGAAAATCCTCCTATTAAACAGGAATGTCATCATCTTTTGTGTGACTACTAGGGATTTAGTTTTAAAAAACACCTGAAAACTTGAGCTCCTAGTGGAAAATGAGGAAGGTATTTCCAAGAGTTACATATTAGGAATCAGCTGCTCTTGTAACCAAAGTGCCTTTGGCATAGCATAAAATCAGGTATTTAGAGATCTGAAGGATTTTAGCAAACGAATTTAGTTGTATTCTTTAGGCATCAGCTGAACAACGGCCACTGCCAGGTTTCACGGTGCTTTTTTAAGTCCTTTTCAACCCAGTACCCAGTTACTTCGTTCCTAGGTAACTACCACAAGCTACCAAATGCAAAATTCCTCAAACCTTTCACACCACAGAGGTTTTTGTACATACTCTTTCCTATCATGAAGACCTTTTCTGCCTTGAATCAGTCACTTTTGAAACAGATGTTGAAGAAAATGGTCTCACCTCTGAGGGAGCTGGGGGTGCTCAGCCTGGAGAAAAGGAGGCTCATGGGGAACCATATCACTCCCTACAACTACCTGAAAGGAGGTTCTGGAAATGTCTTCTTCCATGTGAGAAAAACTGGACATTGGGAAAAACAACTTCACTGGAAAGGTGGTCAGGCCTTGGAATAGGCTGCCCAGAAAACACGATCCTGAAAGGCTTCAAAACACGTGTGGATGTGGCACCTGGGCACATGGTTTGGTGGTGAACATGGTGGTGCTGGGTTAACAACTGGACTTGATTGTAGAGGTCTTTTCCAACCTTAATTATATTATTTACAACATATTTTAAACATGCCTAGGACTTACCAGAGGAACAGTTATCTACTTCTGCATTTAAGTAAATGATCTAACAAAGTTCCAGCCTGTACTTCTTACTTCCCAACACATCAACAATAAACACAGAATGATTTAGTGGCACCAAATAAACCTAAGTACACTGAAGAGAATTTCCCAATTCCCTCAGCTCATATTAGGTTAACTGAATGGCTCCAAGGCTCACAGGCAACTTGCAGTGATTTGAATTTATCACATTTTGGTACGATTTGAAGTGATAGTAATTATTGTTAGATATGCACAAAGAGCAACTGAGAAACACTATTTAAGCCAATGGCACAGTGGTTGTTGCCAAGAGAAATCTGTAGCACTATTAGGTAAATGTGGAAACCAGAAAACAATGCAGAAAACTGTAAACAAAGCCAGCAATTTCCCCAAGTCCTAATTTTTCCACTTTTATGTCTGTGTTTAGATTAGATTCTGCAACGGAGTGAAGGTGAGAGCACCTCAACTGAAGATTTAAAATACTTTGAAAATTATAAATTATAATTAAAAATGGCATTCCTACATGAATGACTCATTCTTGTCCCTCAACAGACACTGGCATACAGTTCTACCAAGTGTTTCTCTTACAGCTGAGACTGCTGATCTCTGTTTTAGGTTAGAAAATAAAGATAGACAAAAGCTTTTTTTTTTCCCCCTAGGAAAAGTATCCCATGTTAAACACTAATGAAGTTCTTTGAAACTTCTGAATGCATGAAGCAGACAGATGGGGTTTCTCCAGGTTTTTTTGTACTACAGTAACTGTGTTAACCATTCCCTCTCGATGGTAAATGTAAAAGCACACAGTAAACCTCTAATGCTGCTGGAGAGGTAACAAACCCAGCCCCCTTTCTCAGCAACCTTGCCACATAATCTGAATTTCACCACCAAATCTCATTCCCTGGCATGTTAACTCTCTGCAGCATCTGTCACTGCTATGAATGGTTGATCATAAGTACCTCTGTAGTCATCTCAGTGCCATTAAGCAGATGGCAGCGCTAAATCCAAATGATGTAGTACATCTCCCTGGTGGACTTTGTTTCCATACACCACCATTATTCTGCAATTCCTCGGTGATAAATCTTATGTATTCTGGAGAACATTAAGCAGTGAGCTGAGAGTGACAATTGATTTATTAGCATCCATTTCCCTTTGCCATATTATTGTCTGTGCAAACACTTCTGCAGATCATGGAGTCACTAAGGGACAAAAACACTTGGGCCCAATTTGAAACCTATTTTTGGAGATTTAAAGTAACTGCGTTTTTCTCATGCTGAAAACGTTTAAACTACAATTTTCAATGAAGACCCAACTAAATGCTCATGATTCCTTCACAATACAATTAGGTGAATTTTCTTAAGAAAATTGATCTAGCATTAACACCAGGCCATTATAACACCCACTGCTTTCTGCAATTAATCCAAGTAAATAATCACAATTCTAGACAGGTTTGGGAAGTCCTTTACGAGTAAACTGAGCTCTGTAAGGATGTATACATGCTGGTGACAAGTCTACATGTGTCTGACCAGGAGTCAAATTGGCTTTCACAACTGTAATTCATATTTTACCATAAGATCCTGAAAAGGTTTTTGGCACACAACTGCACATGTGAAATTAATACATCTCTATATAGAAATAAAATTATGAAGAAATTCCTCATTGCATAACATGCCTTGGACTGCATATCATATAACCCTAAAGCTTCATTACATAGCAGGGACATGTAGTGATAGGAGAAGAGGGGATGGCTTTAAACTCATAGAGAAAATTAGATTAAATATTAGAAAGAAATTCTTTACTATGAGGGTGGTGACACACTGAAACAGGCTGCCCAGGGAAGCTGTGGATGCCCCATCCCTGGAAGTGTCCAAGGCCAGGCTGGATGGGGCTGAGAAAACTGGTCTGAAGGAAGGTGTCCCTGCTCATGGCAGAGGGGTTGGAACTGAATGATTTTTAAGGTCTTTTCCAACTCACACCATCTTATGATTCTATGAAGTGTTTGCTACCCTTTGATTTTTCAGAAATTGTGAAATATTTTGTTAATTTTGAATTGTTTTGGTTTTTTATAACAAGACTAAGCAGTCCAGTTGATTAAACATCCCAGTTTATACTGATAAAAATATCACCTAACAATCCCTCTGCAAAAAATACACATGTAATTTAATCTTCTAAAACTCAATTAAGATATCTAGTAAAGCACAGTACAGCTTCAAGGAAAATTTTAAATCTTTTTGACCATAAAAAATAATTCTGTTAAAGGACGTCCTGAAGCAGTATTTGGGGCTTTGTTGCATGAGCAAACAATTGTGGATAATAAAATGTTCTAAAGGAAAACCAACATTTTTTTAATAGGATTACAGGGCATTAAGATAGATGAGAACTCAGAAAACTCTCATCTCTCTCTCTCTCTGTTAGTGCCATGGCAGGTTTTAACTCAAACTTCAGGTGCCAGGCATAAGGAAGGATACAGTCTCACACAATGTCAAATAATACACCATTAAATTTCTAACCACTCACAATTTGGTATCATAGCAGTTAGTACATTGAAAGGAATATTTGCAGAACAAACAAAGTCTCAAGTACCTTAGTGCACACAGAAATACACAGTATCGTATTCTTCATGTCTAAACATGTCACCCATCCTAATCAATCTCAGATTTGGCCATTTCTACGAAATACACTTGAAACACCCAAATTAAAAGCAATAAAGGAGTGTCACACTGTGTTGTACTGAATGGTCAAATTTGGAGAATGTACTCCTGTGCATCTATAGCAAAAGTTCTGCTGACATGCAACATCTTACAGATCTCCAAAATTCCTGGACATATTTAAAATTCTATTGCAAGTTTCCACTTTCAACAGAGGAATCACTAAACAGGCAAAACCTTTAAAACAGAAATGAGCATTTTAACTGTTTCCACCATATCACACAATGGACACCTGTGAGCACTAAGCCCTGTTCCTGGACTCAAAATTGTTTATATACTAAGAACTACTCCAAATAATTTAATGAAGCAACTCATTTTTAGTTTGCTAGCTATTTCTCAAATTTCCTCTTTAATATACAATATCATTAATATTGCAATATCTCTAGAGAAATCAGTATCAGAAAACATGCTAGAAATACTTTTACTTCAAGATTACTATTTCCAGCTTGGAAAAGGAAAGAGGGTAAGTGATTTCCACACTGGCACTAAATGATGCATTTTAAACATATGAATGACCCCCACATGCAAATGCAGTTTCTTTCAATGTTTTATGAGGGAAAATATCAAGAATGTAATAAGTCTCAACTATGAAAACAATGCACTTTTCCTTGATTTGTCTCATAGTAAGGACACATTAATGCACCTAAATATGATAAGTATCTTATAGTGGGTACACAATGACATTCTGCAATATGGGCTACTACTTGATATTCATATTAAAGATAGGAATGTTGGTCTAGGTAGCTCAGATGGCTGTTTATCATTATTAATTTTTGTGTGCCAATACCATACTAAAGATCTTTCTGCCAAGCCAGAAAATATGCCAGAAAATGTGTTGATATCCTGTGAGAAACATGCAAGTGAATAATTTCTTTTCTTTTACGACAGAGCACCTAATAAAATTAGAGGAAAAAAGTCAAGTAATCATTGAGAAGGTAACAAATTCATTAAAATCTAACAATGTATGTATTGTGAAACTACAGGTAAAATACAAAGTAGAATAATCATTTTATGAACTATCTCCTTCTAGACAGCTAAGCATGTGTACATATATATAAGAATATTATACATATTCCTCTGTATTAATCCTTTAGTAGAGCAATTTCATTCCTTGGGAGATTTGCTTTTTTCCTAATTTTAGTTCAAAGGAAAAAATCTAAGCAAAAAACTTCTTAATGTGGAAAAAAAAAATCAAATCCAAGTAATGTTTTATTTTGGCTCAGGCAAATGACTTTGTAATGAAGTCCAAATGTTTGTGTGCAATAAACCTATTTACCAACACTACAAGCAGGAAGCCAGAACAGAATTACCAACATAAAAGTTGAGGATTACTCTGGCAATTGTCTTTTGGGAAAAAAAAAATCCATTACCAGCAACTGCTCTCAAAATGTAACACTCTACAGAGTCTCATCTTTTGAAGATCCTACACTGCTGATTTCTTCAGTCATATTTTTATCAATTTACAGTAGCTTAGACTCTATAGGAGCCAAATATCAGACACAAAGGTAATTTCAGTATTTTAATTCCAATAATAATTACACTTGAACTTTCCACTCTTTTTTCACGTTGACTGAGTTGTTGAGCACACAAAAATATTCATCTACACAAGTTGGGTGTGACAACACTACAGCAAAGCAGATGCCAGGTATAAACAGCTTTGTTCTCAACTTTGCTGTAAACAGTTCTGTACTATTTCAGATAAAGCTGCATTGTAAATATTGCACATTTAGCAGATGGTAAAACAGGCTAAGGAGCATCTATTTATCAACATCTCAATGCCCACCAGTATCTTCCTCTCTTAAAGCAATCTTCTTCCAAGGGGGCAAATCAGCCAAAATAATCAAAGTAGTAATGCAAAACTATAGTATTTTATCTTATTTTCTGAAATTTATTGTTTCAACCATTTTAAGGTTTTTTTGCTTGCAGAAGCCTGGGCAATAAGGAGCAAATGCACTGCTACATTTCAAGTATCATTCACATGGGCAAGTTAGAACAGGATGTGCCTGGAAACAAGGGCTGTAAAATAAGGTAGGGCAGCACTTCCCAGCACCAATTTTCCTGTTCAGGTCCATGGTGACCACACAACACAGCACAAGCACAGAAATGGGGTCAAGGAATAGGTAAGAGCAATAGAGGGGGATTGAGACCACCGAAGTGCCTCCTCTTTTTGGGAACTCTCCACCTGAAGGTTACACATACTCCAGTGCTACATCAGACACACAGAACTGCCTCCCTGGGGAGGGTCTAGGTGTTCCAGTGCTAATTTTAACATCTATGGCCTGACAAACCTTTTGTTTCATGGGCCCCCCCATACCCAATGGATCACTGATCACAGAAATCAAAATTACAATTAAATCACATCACTGGATCCACAGGTGGCAACATCTTTCCTCTCCACAATCTACTCCTATCCTTTCTTTCTCTTTCTTTTCTTTATATAATTTTATAGTGATACTTTTATAAAAAAAAACAAATGGCTACATAATTCTGCTGCAATTAAATTGTTTTAAAATAAATCTGCCTCATATACACCATTCAGTGTCATTTAAGTCTCATTCACCCCAAGGGATTTGTTAACAGGAACCTCAGTAACCCTGCCTCAGAGGCAGGTTGTAACACTGCCACAGAAGTTCCAAGACGTTCTCAAAGACATTAAAACATCTACCATTGAGCAAATTTTGAGTGCTTGGTCCAAGAGAAAAAGAGTGAAAATAAATTACAACTCAGTAAAAGGTGCACAGAAGTTCCCTTTCCAGAAAGGTATACTGGAAATACCCAAATGGGGAGTAAATTGTTCAAGCTGCTAAATTTGTATAGGATTTTTGCCATTAAGTTCAAGCTACCACCTAAAGGAAGTAGTTTGTACTTCACAGCATTTTTCCCATCACTGGGTCACATTAATTTTCTTTGTAATTCATGGAGTTGCCAAATAGTGACTCCTCTGGAGAAAGAAAATTTTTAAGAAAATAAATCAAAAGTGCTTAAAAATACTGCTGAAAATGAAATAGAGGAAGGAAAATGAATGCAAGAGATTCAAATTTGTCACAAGGAATTCCACAGTGGAGCAAAACAAACTGAAGGGTGTACTCTTCTTACAGTCAAATAAGGGTAAAATACTTGAATATAACCTTGTTAAAGTAGTAAGAAAATGCAACCAGTTGTGTTTCAGACACTTTAATACCTTTTTCAAAGCTGTTTTTCTCCTTCTCCCTCCTTGCCCACTCCTCCCTTCCCATAATGAATCTGAATTTTTCTGAATTTACTGAACTTTTGAAAACTTCAATTTATAATTTGGCATCACTAAAACTTACAAGTTCTCAGTTCTGTTTCTTTTCAGCTACTCAAATTTAACTTTTATACTTAATAATACTAAAGACAAAGAACATAGGGGTTATTGCTAAAAAGCCTCCCGTAAAATGTTTGCTTTTTAAGATGAAATTTCAAAACTTAGTAAAACTAACTGGCCAACCACAGAATTTTGCAAATGCAGTTCCAGTTGATTGGAAGCTTACCTTTGTGCTTGAGTGCTATAGCTGTTATCATAGGAATCGTAACTTTGCTCATCATAAGCAGCTCCATAACCATCATCATACTCCTGAAATGGTATAAAAGAAATGTACTATTAACTTCAAGCACACTGCAAAAACAAAGCAGTAACCTAGTTCTATATGTGAAAGACAATACTCTCCTGAAATGTATGTAGACAAATGTACACCATGAAGGGGCAAGATCTTAATATTAATAGAGACTACTTCTACCTACAAATCTTAGGCAATAATTTCTTTAAAGGTATTTTGAACTACTGGCAGTGCTTCAAAAAGCTTTTTTTTTTAGTTAAACCTGGCTTTTGCAGAGACAATACAAACATTTCACGTCTCCATGTTGTTGAGTTTAACTGAGCTACCAATCTTCAAGAAAGCTCTGGGACACATCTCAGGCATCGAGACATCTGAATAAATATTGTGCAACTGACTTAGGTAGCTGAATTCTTTCTGGACAATAAATATTTTACATAGACTTTGGATACAAAAGAACCTCCCTAGAGATAAGATTAGTAAGAATGATAGTTTTACTCCTTTGAAAGCCCTGTGTATATATATACTCTTTAACTTATGGGAATTTAGCAATGAAACTGGAAGTAAGGATTTCTTACTTCTCTCCACATTCTGCACACTATTTAAATATACACTGTAACACTCTGCCCAAAACAGCACTGCATTTAAACACCAATTTGAACAAAGTCATACAGAAGTGACAGTGATGGCTGTGTTCTCCCAGAGAAGGATGAGCTATCGAAATCCAAAGAACTGTCTTCAGTTTACTGTTTTGTCCAATAATATACCTAACTGAGCACAGGAAAAGTGTGAATATATATAGTATATCTATGCATATATATAATAATAAAAAGAATTTTTTCTGAATAAGTGTGTCTCAAACCCTGGCAACTTAATGATGAAGTATCATGAAAGAACCAATATTTTCAGGAAAAGGAACCTTTAAGAATCTTCCAGCAAGAAAACAAAATCAACAAGCAGTACCAACTAGATAGGGATGACAAATGATGGATTGTTCAACTCTAGTAGAAAACATCTCCAATGATGGGAATCTGACAGCTTTCTATAGCAGAAGCACTGACATCCACAAAACAACTGACAGGAAACTGAATTTCCTATGAGTTTTTAGCAAGTTTTCGAGTCATTTGAAATTGCTTCTACAGAAAACAGGAAGCCTGCCTATCAATACAGCTTCACCACTGCTAGATCAGGGCACATGATTGTTTCCCAGCAGTGATTAGGAGAAGGGTGTCTGAGTATTTGCCAGCACAATTGAGTGAGTTTATTCATTGGTTTGGAAGAAGAAACTAAGATTCTTTCAATTGTTGTCTGTGAGGCAATGCATGGATAAACAGCCACACTTGAAAAGGAAATGCATCTTCTCTTTCAGTAATTCACTGCCCTGAAACTAAAAATTAAAACAGTCTTAGGATCTTCCTGCCCATCAGATAAGTATTTTTCTTGATAAGCCGCAGACTAACCCCCAACTGCCCTGCCTCCTGGCACTTACTCCAAACAAGCATTTTATTACTTACTGATGCAATAGACAGACATCTGTTAGCAATACGGACCTTGACGAACAGCAGAAGCTGCCTGAGCCAATTTATTTGTTCTGTTCCAGAACATTTACATGACATTTGGTCTCCTCATAGAGTCTCCCAACCATGAACCAGACATCCCTAAGAGAGGCTTCCAAACTTCAAACCATGCACATCCAGCAGGGGCAACAAATGAAAGCAGAGGGCTGAAATTAATCTTTGAACCTTAGGAAAGGTTTGCCACTAAGGAATCATTAGAGAATGCTTAAGCAACCTGTCCTATAATTCACATTTGAGTTCAATATTTTACTAGAAAATTGATCATAGAGAAAAGGGTGTAACAGACTACTTTGAAGTTAGGGTGTGTCTATGACTTCTTGAAAACAAAAGAACAAAATAAATTGAAATGAGAAGATCCTTCATAAGATGCTCAGCAGAAAAAAAGGAAAATTTGGGGGATTCTGTATCAGACTGAACTGTTTCTAGTATTAGCACTTCTCTTCCAGAGAATTTTTGTCCAGGATTCATTACTGTTCACCACTTTGTGTGTAAGTTGACAACTCCCGAAATTAAGCCCTGCATTATAATATTGTTGAAGGTGGCTCTTAGAAGCCTTGAATGGAAAGAGATCTGGTATGTAGCTCATATGTGGGACTCCTGTCACTTAGAATTAAAGTCATCAACCTGTGCTTTTGAAATTACTATAATCTGCTTAAATAGATCAATTATCTTTTACTGCTGTATTTCATAGAATCACAGAATGGTTTGGGTTGGAAGGGACCTTAATGATCATCTTATTCCCACCCCCTGCCATGGGCAGGGACACCTTCCACCAGACCAGGTTGCTCACAGCCCCATCCAGCCTGGCCTTGAACACTTCCAGGGATGGGGCATTCACAGCTTCTCTGTTCCAGTGCCTCACCACCTCCACAGTAGAGTTTTCCCCCTAATATTTACAGTTATAAACCTGAAAGTTTACACTAAAGCCAAGATAAACATGTGCAACATGATCCAAAAATAGAATGGGTTTGCTCTCAATAGCTTGTTCTGTTAGGAAATAAGAGATTCAGATTCCAAAATGTGTTTACTGTGCATGATTCCTTTGAAGTAGTAATTAGGCAGGAGCAGCTGAAGTATGTTTCAGAGCCTTCCCTGAACTAGGTCTGACAGTATTTGCTCTTAGTCATAGAGTATTTGAAAACTTTCTCTTTCAGAAGGTTACAAATGAAGTCAACCAACAGAGAATTTTTAACATTTTAAATTAAATCCACACTACTCGAGTATTTTCTTTCTGAATCAGACCTCTTCAGTAAATGTTTCCTTTAACTTTATTCAGTGTTTAGGTGAAATATCCTTGGCCATCTGGCATCTTTCAGTGCTATAAACCACCCCATTACCTTAAATGAAAATAGCTATCATTTTTACACATATATAATGAAAATGGACAGGACTGAACTTACATTCACACAAATCCTGGTGTAATAAAGTACACCATTGTAATAAGTACACTCTACTAAGCCCAAGCATTGCTATTCAGATTCCTTTCTAGATAACACAAAAGAATTACACCTTCATAAGAATCTTCTCATTACGTTTTTCCTGCTGATTTTTTGGAATCTTTCAGGTACTTATAAAAGCATTCACTTTTATATTTAAAGCCATTATTCTTCTTCACATGGATGACAGTGTCTGTATTCCTACTACCTACTAAATGCAATACAATGGAATTCCCTCTCTATTCATACTAGATATATAGTCTATAGACTACTGTCTATAAATAGCTCTGCCTAAATGTACTCAGATATCAGGAAGTTTATGGACAAACCCACAGCTCACCTCCCCCTTCAAAACCCAAAAGCCCACACCAGATCATGTCTTCATGCCATGAACAGAAGCATCTTCTTTCTGCTATTCATTATTCTACTTTTCGGGATAACCTAGAAAACTCACTCTAACCAGCTTTAGTCTGATCAAAAGACAGCAAGTGTGCTGAGCGTTTTGTGCGTACAACAGATATGAAGGGAAAAAAGAGCTGAAAATGCTGAAGTCCTCTTAAAGTACAGGTACTTATCACCCAGCATTTTAAATATCTACCAGGAAGGTACCAAGAGCAACTGTCTTGACTTCAGGCTTAAGAATCTTCCCCCAAAGTAACAGAACAGCTGGAGTTACAAGACAGATCATTCGAAAAGAATATGAAATTACTCTGTAAAATCTCAAAGCTTATTAATAATGTCCTTTATTAAGCCAACCTATAAGCATTTCCACTTAAAGAGGATTTCTGCCTGCAGTGGTCTCAATGATAGTGCCCAGAGGTGATATAAATCCAAAGAGCAGCACTGGTAACTGTAATTGCTCTGTGTAAAGTAGAGGCATTTTTCATTAACAGAATCAAAGGCAATGTGTAAATATGCATCCTTCAGATATACGAAGTTACAATCAGGGGTCAGAAAATTATAAAAGCAATTTTTGACACAATCTCTGCACTACCCAAAACATTATAAATCTCACTAAGCCTTGTTCATCAGTGCTTTTAATTTTAACAGTACTCTAAGAGTACTACTGTTATACTGGCAGAGAATAGGAAATGATGGCTTTAAATTGTAATCTTCTGGTAGTGACAGTGACAGACTAGTGTCTAGACCCTCTTTAGGGAAAATGAACAATGTTTCAAAGAACAAGACAGAGGAAGAAAGAAGGGGGTAAAAATGGCCTTTAACAAAAAGGCAATTTGCAGTGCTGGGAAAAAATAATTAAATCAATAAGAAATCAATTTTCCAGCTGTTCCCATCTAAGGAAATCCATTCAAGGGAAAAAAAATAAGGCCACTATCACTACAACTAAAAGATTGTTGTTTCTTTTCCTCACCATTTTCTGAAACTAATACTTATCCACTACTTTATCCCAGAATACTGGAGGAACATACTCCTTTTAGATAAAAACTATCAAATGAAAAAAAAGTCTGTGCAGAGATTGACTTGAAGGAAAAAACACAAAACAACATCAATGCAGTGCAATGAACCTTTTTTGGCAAATTAGAGTTGTAAAGGGAAGGAACAGCCATTTTGTTGCAGGGAAATAACA